>VDFB02060732.1:0-14475 GCA_007258455.2 Sequoia sempervirens
AGAGAATTTGCCTCAAGAAGGGATAGCTTGCAGCCATGAGCTAGATGTGATGATTGGTAATGTGTGTGATATTCATCACACTAAATTCTATGTATCAGCAACTAATGATGGGCATCTTCAAGTTGAAGAAAATGTGCATGAATTTTATGAAGACACCAACGAAAAGGATGAAGGAAATATTGTTTCTATGATTGTGTACAACAATCCACCATCTTCACATGATTTGTTAAATGAGTTGATTGACAATTTCTATGTGGATGGCATTGGTAAGAAGTTTTATGTTTTTGACATGCATAATTTTATAGTCAAGCATAAGATAATGTTGGTGGATCCATTCTATATGTCAAGCAACACTCTCTTGGGATGGATAGTAAATGAGCATTTAATGGTGTTCAAACTTGAACTGGCTGGTTTTCACTCAGCATTAACCAATGGAAGAGTACCGCCTATCTTAAAATGGTTGATGAGGTCAGATCTTGGAGAGATGCATCAAATTGTGGGAGAACTTTCAGACTTGCCCCTTTGGTTTCTAGATTGTGCATTGTTGATGAGGGATTATTCTAAAATGCTGGTCATGAAAGGTTCAAACTTTGCTTTGATGGTTGCAGTTGACTACATGGATTTGTGTGCTCGAGACTTTCACTATGGCTCTTGGAGATATGTTGGGAATTCTTCCCAATGTGTTGGAGATTATTTGCAGTTGGGAATTCACGCTTGGAATTCTCAACATGGCTTGATGGAGATTGTTGCAAGTAGAAAAAAGGATACTTGGAGAAATAAGGATTCAATTCTTAGAATCTTTGATGCGGCCCCCATCTTTACCAACCATTTGATGGTTCTTTCTACTCATCAACTGGTGAATTGGAGAGATATTTTGAACAAAGGAAGGTTTAATGTTGGGTTGGAGTTTCTTGAGAGGATGTTTCCAGCCTTGAGCCTGAGCAGTTGTGCTATTATGGACACTGATTTTCAGTGTTGCAGCAATTGTTCAATTCTTTGCACACTGATTTTCCTCAAATCAGACTTTAAGTGGTTCATTTCAAATTTCATGGGCAGCTGGTACACTCATTTTTTCTTTTCACAATCTTTTATCAATGATGATTTTTGGCTTCAAAAGTGGGTAATGGTGTTTCATAGTGATTCAGATCAGTATTGGATGGTGTTCAAGTTATGTTCTAGTGGCTTTCTTTGTACAATCTCTTGCACTAGTGTTTGGGGCAGCGAACCTTTGCCTGATTTGGTTCAACTTTTTGAGACTTTAGGGGAGAGATTGGTGGAAGTTTTCAGAGTTTTTCTTGAATATGTCAGAATTACTCAGAGGAGGCATTATACATCCTTAAGGAGCTTTGAGGATGCAGTTGCTATGACTTTGCAAAGAGCTGTTTTTTCCTTTGCAAACAGCTATGATGGAATCACATTTGCTGTTGTGATTTGGTTTGATGCTTTGAGGAGTGATGTTGATGAGAATATTTTTGAGTTGTTTAGATTATTCTTCTTTGTTCTTAGAATGGTGATTGACATTGACATTGTAGATGTTAATTCCTCAAAGTTTATTGAGCATGAGACACTACTAGATTTTGATTCAATTCCTTCTATGTTGTTCGACTTGAATTTCAGGCATGTTATCACTTTGAGGTTGCAAGGATGGTTAGTGCAGTTTTGGTGCAATGATTTCATTTGTATGATCAGAGTAGAGCAGCATCAGCATGGTGGGGTTTTTCAGAGATGGACATGGGACCCCGGGATCCTATATGTTTGGTGGGATCAGTTTGGAGTGTTGTGGCATTGCTTGAGGACATGCAATTTTGGGAAGGGCGGACTGTAATGTCCCCATTTTGGCCATACGCTCTTCTTTGACTGATAGCCTATTTCCGGAAATCCGTAGGTTGATCAAAAGCGAAATTAGGGTTTCCTTGCTTGGAGGTTTGTGGCATTTCTAGGTATTTACTATTTTTAGTAAATACTAATTTTGGCAGTGGTTCAGTTGTCAGCTTTCATTAAGTCTTGCTTCCAGCTCAGTTCTGCTTTCTGTTGGTTTTGAGGTAAACTTACTATTTTTGGCAGTGGCTATTTTTAGTAAGTCTAATTTTGGCAGTGGCATCATCAGCAGTTCAACTCAAATCATCTTGTTATCCATCAGTCTCAGTTTGGCTTTGGGTTTGGTTTTCTCCTTGGACCGAGTTTCAGACTTAGTCAATTTTCATGTCTTGAAGTTGTACCCCATGCCAGGCTTGATGAGACTTCAAGTTGTTTTAAAGAAGGGGCATAAAGGTCAAGTGAGCATTTAATTATTTAATAAATGCTTTATTGTTGCAATATGAAATGGATGCCTAAAGGGGAAGTTGAATGATATTTTATTATTTCAAAAGTAAAAGGCAAAAAGGTGGCGTCCCTTTTGGAAGTTGAAGTGATTCAACTTCTTGGAATTTGAAGAGTTCTTGTTGCTTCATTTGCCAACAAAAGCTTATATATTGTTGCTGTTTGAAGAGCTGATTATCTATGAATTTATGCTAATGTTATGCTGTCGAAATGACAACTTGGTTTTTACTTCGAGGGATGCTTACCTCCTAGTTTCAATCCAATTTCGTGTTTGAAATACAACACCTAGTTGGTTTTCATTGCTGCTTCTCATCCAGACTAGCAGATTGAGCTCAACAGTTGAAGTTTTTAATTATATTTCCAGTTTTGAAGTTGCTGATGCAGTCACAGCTGAAAGTGGTTTTTGTATATAGCTTTTTGTGTGAATTTAATTTGCTTGTGGGTACTTTTCCAATCCATTCCTACACCCAAGGCAACCATCTTTGGAGAGTTTCAGATTTTAATTTTGAGTTGTTGATTTTACTTGTAAAAATCGCCCCTCATGAAGGTCGTACCATTCTTGTTGCATTGGGATTCGTGTAAGAATTAAATTATGAGTTTTTGTTGCTGTTTCTTCATCTAATGTTGGGTGCCTATCTTCAAGCAACTCATTGGTTTTCGTTTCACACAAAACGGAGGTATTTTGAGTGAGTTGTGAATATTTCTTTGAATTTCACATTTGCTGATCAGAATTTCCATAATTGTTATTTTACATCAGACTTGTTTAAGTTTGAATCTTCAGTCCTTTCTTCATCATTTATTGTTGATGTCTAACATGGAATCATCCAGTATCATGGTACATTGAATCTATTGTAATTTTCATGTAATTTGTAGCTCTTTTTCCATATTGTAAGACTGTAAATAGTAGTACTGTTCCAGTGCTTTATTGCTGCAATTCTTTCTTTAATTTCACATTAGTACCCCTGGATGGTTTACCGCCAGTGTGGATAATTGGATTTATATTACTCTTGTACCCACTCTCAAGTGGTGAATCCCCACAACTATGCGGATGCCCGCCGCAGCGGACGAATTGTTTTAATTGTAATCTTTTCCCCCCACTGTTTGGTGGTAGTGTGGAAATGCTCTTCATGGCTGGTTATTCGCCTATTCATTTCTAGTTTCAATTCAACACTCCGTCATATGTTAGCACCTCGCCCTCAGTGGGATCTTGAGTGCACATTCTTGATGTTGAGTAGTTTCTTTCAAGTATTTTTCATTTAGCTCCTCCACCATATGACAACACCTATTCCTCATTGGGATTGAGTGTGCATTCTTGGTGTGACTTCTTTTCAAGTTTGGTTTTCTATTTGGAGCTAACGCTAATCAAGTTGGTTAAGTGTTGGTTATGTTGTGTTAATTCATCGAAAAAATTGCTTAGCATATTTCACCCCCAAATGGTACGGCCCTCAAGAAGGGCGACTTGCTGCTATAAAATTCAATCCTTGATAATAAAATCTGCAAATTAGTACATAGGGTCGCTCCTATCAAAGAGACACAATGAGACAATATCCAGAATGAGATTATTTTTATTTTTAAATATATGAATGAAACTTACAATCAGCTATGGCAAAACCAGCAACCCAAAGTATGACTGAAATGCAAGAAACTCAACTACATGATGCTAGAAAACTCAACTACAATGCTCAACCACCCAACTACAATCAATCTCTCAGCTAGTTACTATCTTTCAAGCAAGAAGATGAGCCAAGTGCTAGGAGGTATGCTTTCCCCGAAGCTTTGCCTGAAATCAATCCAGCAGCATAACAACATGGTAGACAAGAGATGAAGAAATGAAGAGCTGAGGCCTGCATTTATAGATTTGAGAGAAATCTTCTAGAAACTTCAAGAAGCGCGCCCAAAATTCAAATTTGACTTTTACTCATTTCCCTCCAAAAGATGGCGTCCATTTTCCAAGGCAATATTTGACTTTTAATTCAAATAACCTTTCTCTCAAGTAGGTGTCCCACTTCTCCAACAGATAAATTGGCCTTAGAAAATATAAATTATCTCCTGATGAGATAAACACCCATGAAGTCCCCCTTTTAAAACAATATAAAGTGATAAAGCTAGGCCAAGGGGTTAATGAGAAAACATAACATTAAAATATAACATTATTTAAATCAACTTAACTTATCTCTCCAGAAAATGCACCCAAAGGCCAAAAATCAAAATACCAATTGAACTGGCTAAAGAAGAGAGCCAACTGCACCGAAGCCAACAGGACCACTGCCAGAAATGGAATTTACTAAAAATAGCAAATTCCTAAAGTTGCTTGGACCACCATGCATGCTATACCACTGCGAAGCTCTCTGAAAACCCAGAAAGAATCCGCAATCCAATCTCCAAACTTCAAGCAACAACCTCCTCAGAAATGGGAAACCCTAATTTTGATCCTCTGAGTAGCCTACGGGTCTCCGGAATAGGCCAACGGTCAACTGAATTGATCACAATTGAGAAGGGGACATTACATAAAAAGAGGTGGGATGATGAGTTGAAGTATGCAATATGGGCTGATAGGATAACATCAAACAAACTATTGGTAAAATTCCATTTAGGTTGGCATATATGTTGCAAGCTAGAATGTTGATCAACCTAGAGTTATTTGTATACCAAAAATTACATGATGTTGAAGAAGAAGAAGATGGTGCAATCTCTCAAAGGATACTAGAATTGAAAGAGTTAGATGAGAGGAGAGAGAGTTGCACAAGTGAAAACTATACTACAAAAACGAATAGTGAAACATCTCTTTGATAAGAAGACATTACAAGGAAACTTTCAAGTTGGTGATATGGTTCTCTTGTGGAACGTCAAATCAGAAGACAAAGACAAAGGAAAGCATGGGAAGTTTGATCCATTATAGTTTGGGCCATATGAGACTGTAAAGAGGTATGATCTCATATATATCATCTCAAAAACTTGGTTGGAGAATTCCTAGAGTTGTTAGTGCATGATCAACATCTTAAGCAACACTTTTCATAAGTAATGAGGCATTTTGACTAGTTAGTTGCATGCATAGTTGAAAAACTCGGACTCGGCAATAACTCGGCAGACCCAAAAATTTTAAAAACTCGGGACTCGGCAAAAACTCGGGGAAAAACTCGGCAATAACTCGGCAAATTTATCGAATATTTGAAAATACATATTTTTAAAAAATATTTTTTAAAAGCACACACATATACTATATTTTTAGAACATATTACTGATTTCATCATATATAAATCAAAATTAGAGTTTAATACATATCAATCATCAATGTATCAACTGATTTCATCATATATAAATCAAAAATTTGAGTTTAAAGCCTTAATACATATCAATCATCAATGTATCATAGACCAAAAAACAAGTTTGACTTCTCAATACATATAAACTTCGAGTTTCAATATCAATAAAAATTATCAATCATCAATGTATCCTAGATGGTATAGTTGCAGTGTCCTCAATAGGAGCCTCAACAGGTGCCTCATCCATAGGGATAGGATCAAGTTGTGCGTGTGAAGAAATTGTCTCTACTAGTTGACCAAGCTCGCCATTGCCTCTGCTGTTCTCTTTTTATTTTCCTTCCTTTGGTCAAATGTTGCAAGGAGTGCTTTGGCCTCCATCTCAACCTCTTCGGGTGCCGCTTTACATGGTCTAACATCTCGGCAAGGGATTCGTGCAAGGTGGTATTTCAGTCTGTTTATGCCACCAAAAAGAGAGTCATTGCAATGGTTGCAGATAACTTCTCCTCGCAATGCCGCTGGTGTTCCATGTTTCCAGCAAGGATCTCTTGGTTTGCCACCACTCTTTTTACTTGCAGAAGCCATTAGTAAAATATCTAGCAAAAGAGAGACGAGATAAACGTTAAGAAATAAAAAGTGAAGTTAAACAGAATAAATGAAACATATTAAAATTTAAAAATGATTGAAATTTGAAAGATTTAAATTTTGAAACATATTAAAATTAAAAATGATTGAAATATTTTAATGTATTAATTTATATTATGATAAATTGATAATAAAGAATACTAGAAAAGAAAATAATAACAAAAATAATGATATTGAAATAAAATTTGCAATTTGAATATCATTATATTTGTTATTATTTTCTTTTAAACTATTCATCAATTTATCATTATATAAATTATAATATATTTTTAATTATTTTTAATTTTAAGTTTTAAAAATAAATTAAATTAAATTAAAAGTTTTCAATTTTATTTTACAAATACAAGTTAATATATTATATTATAAATTTATAAGTTATAAAAATAAATCAAATTCAAAATTATAAGTTAATATATTAAATTAAATTATTAACAATTATATTTACTTAAATCAATTATAAATTAATATATTAAATTATAAGTTAAAAAAAAATCAAATTAAATATTATAAGTTAATATATTAAAATTTTAAATTATAAGTTTTAAAAAACAATTAAATTAAAAAAATTCAATTTTTTAAATACTTATAGTTATTATTTATATATATATATAAATTAATCTTTAGTTTTACAAATATTTGATTGCAAATCAATAAATAAATAAAATAATTAATTAAAACATTTACCATGATAGATCTAGGCAAAAATATTAAAAAAAAATTAATTAAAAAATTTAGTAGGGCAAAAACGTAATGGATTTTAAATTTTTTTAGGTTTTTTGTTTTCTAAATCCCATCAAATTTCAATGCAAATAATCGAATGGAGTTGGACAATGAAGAAATTCGCAGGAAAATGAAGAAAATACCTGTTGCAGTCGTCAATTTCTTCAATGCCGTTTTTTCCAGCGCCGTCGTTTTTCTCCTGTGCGTTTTTTCCCTGTGCGTCGTCCGCTTGTGCGTGGTGAATTAAATGAAAATAAAATGCCCTTTTTACAGTTTGTGGTCGGGAGTCTCGAAAAAACTTAGGGCAAAAATTAAAAAAAACGTTTTTCACTGTGGTGCCCGCGTTTTCCCTCTTTCACGCGCGATTTTCGCGTTTGAAGCAGATGACGCGCCGCTTTTTAACCATTACCGGCTGCGAAGTTTTATGCGAGTAACTCGCCCCACACTTTGGCACGCTGATTACTCGCGAAGTCAGCGAAGTTTTACACCTAGTTTTTCAACTATGGTTGCATGTATCATTCTTTTATACTTTTACCTCAAGCAATCGTGACCCTTGTTTGTCATGATGAGGTGTTGTTGTCTCGATCTCTCATTGTTGTGATGTTCTTTTTATGGTTTATTATTGGATAATTCTTCTAGATTCTCACTATGCCTACAAAAGACGTGTCTGAACAAGAGCCACTATTGGGACCCTTCCTAAAAGTGTGAAATTCATCTAGGTCTTTGCCCATTTTTGTGAGTTTTTCCCTTTTTCACCTTGAAATGTTCTTTTGTCCCCACCATGTGTTAAAACATTTATTAATCCTATGTTTCCCATAAAATTATTCATGTAGAGGTCATCACCATTTCCTATTTGCCTTCCCCCACTCTATTCACACAAATCCCTAAGTTTCTACATTTTTTCATGTATTGATGTGTGTTTTCATTATATTGAACTGCCTATGTGTTACATGTCAACAAGTGTGTGGTTTACTAAACTCGCCGAAATTTCTAGGTAAAAATGGCAAGGGAAACACAAAGGAAATAAAAGGATGTTGACAAGTTCATAATTTCTCGAACTCACCAACTCACTTCATAGAAAGGCAAAAGTGCCAACAATAGGTGGTGCTAAGATAAATTTTGTTGTTTAAAATTTGTAATGTCCCCTTCTCAGTCTTAGGCATTTTTGCGGCTGTTAGCCTATTTTCGGAGACCCATAGGCTACTCGGAGGCATTTTTAGGGTTTCCAAGGTTCTTGGAGGGTTCTCGTCAATTTTACAAGAGTTTGTTGTAGGAGTTTGCCAAAAGCGTTTTTGGGTTTTCTGAGAACCTTGGTGGGCAATCATTGCTATTTTTAGCAATCTATTTTAAGTACTTACTATTTTTAGTAAGTGTTATTTCTGGCAGTGGTTTTGGCAACAATTCAATTTAGGGTTACTATTTCTGGCAATGGTGGCAGTTGCAATGGTTAGCATCTTGGTTTTTTAGCAGTTGACTTCTCCACCGTCCTTGGAGTTCAAAAATGGAAAGGTTGGTGACTTAAGTTCATTTTATAATGTTGAGTAACATTTTGCCCTCCACGCCTAGGATGATCAACTTAAGTTGTTTTAAAAAAGGGGAATATGAGTTTGGATGCCAAGTTTGAGGACTTGAGCATTTTAAAAGTTAAATTTATGTATAATCAAAGGTGGACGCCAAATGTAAAGGGGTTAAGTGATTTTAATAAAATATAATATTCTCCAAATGTGGCGTCCCATTTTGAGAGGGAAAATCAATTCAAATTCCTGGGTCTCAAAGGCTATATAATACCCTCACTTGCTCTCATTTGTTCATGTTGATTTTGATATAACGAAGTGTTGTTGAACTGTAGAATGATCTCTTTGGGCTTTGCGAATGAAATCTCTCCAAGTCAACATCAATTTCAAGATTGAGAGATATCTCCTAGCTGAATAGCGTTGTAGCTCCATCTCAGGGGTTGCAATTGAACTTCTATTGGTGATGGCTATCTTATCCATTCAATTATTGCTAGTTTTGATGTCTTCTAGATATATTTTGGTGTGTGTGTGTGATGGTTTGCAGCTTTGGAGGCATTTTTGGAGTGTTATATCAGACTTTGACGTTGCTAGTTCATGCCTAGCTGATCCACCTTTTTGCTCACGTTGAACGGAGAAGTGAATATCATTTTGTGGGTGTTGGCTCATTGTTATTCTCATACTTGGGCACCACTTTGCTCAAAGTTTGGCAATTTTTGATTGAGAAATGGATTTTTAAGAGCTGGTCGACCTACCTAGGAGGATGTAACACTTGGCTAGGTGTGTCTTGGGATTCGTGTCAGTGCTAATCAGTCTTGGTTGTGGCAGCTTACTACCTTGTTTGGGATGCCTAGCATTTTGGAATCATTTGCAAGTGGTTTGGTGAGATTTCGTTGAGTATTGGAGGAGATATGCTCATTTCATGAGGGCTGCTTGGGGTTTCGTGCTTGCTGCTTGTGCATATCAGACTGTTGCAACAGTCATATCAGACCTGATACTCCTTTATCTTCTCATGCTTTATGATGCCTAATTGTTCCTATGTTGTAGGGATTGTTTACTAATTCAGTTGGCTATCATGTTGACTTGATTATCTCATAATATCTTGTATTGAACACTCATTGTAACGCTGAATTGATAGTGTACCAATCAGTGATTTGATTCTTGTTATTTTGGATACTAGCCCCACTGAACAAGTGGTGCTCCCGCTGAATAAGTGGTTGAGATTTCTTAATGTTACTTGATACTCCCGCTAAATAAGTGGTTGAGTTCTTTATTTACCTTCTTGTTATTGCCCGTTGAACAAGTGGAGGTTGGTCTTCTTGCTGCTAGGTGCATTTTCATTGCTTGTAATTCCTGTTGAATAAGCGGATGTTTACTTTCTTGCACTTGATTATGATTACTCACCCCACTGGAGAAGTGGTAGCTTAGAGGATTTTCAATATTGTAAGCCAACCACCATAAGCTCTCACCTTGCCCACATCAAGATCTGGGTGATCAAAAAGTGGAAGGTGTTCATTTCCAGTTAGCTTATCTTTCCAATAATTGCAAGATCCCCTTTCACCGTATGCTCTCACCTTGCCCACATTGGGATCTAGGTGATCAAAAAGTGGAGGGTTGTTTATTCAATTGCTTATCTTTGCATTTTAGCTAACGCTAACAGGTGAAATTTGTGGAAAAAATTGGGGTGGTTATTACAAAATTCCAAGTGAAAGAAGCCACATTTTTATTCATCACAACCATGCTCCTATAAGCTACACTTGTTCCCAATAGCACCATGAGTGTTTTGAGCTACCAAACGTTCTTGTGTAAACTGAGAGCATTCATCTTTGGGTGGGATTCATTCCCTACCTTTAATTTGAGCTTCAAACAATGTCTAGGTGTGGGGATTTTTTGAGGTTATATATGTTGTTCACTCCTCATTTTGGGCATTGGTCATTCACATTTTGAGAGATGCCTATAGCCTGCCAAGATCATTCTAGAGTATCAAATTTTTGAGCATCTAGTTCTCCATGTTAAAGGTGGAAGTTTGAAGCAAATCAATATTAAAATGTTGTAAGAGGTATCAATTGTGAAATGTCTCCAATACTACCTGTATATTTTCAGGGGAACTAGCAACACTTGGTTCTAGTTTTCTCTTATCACAATTTTTAATATGAAAGTGTTGTACCCAAACCAAATTTTTTGCTTCGTCAAGGCATTTTGCATAAAATAGTCTAAACCTTGCTAAATAATGTAAAATACAGTTTTTGGGCAATATTAAGCATGGAGTTTTTGTCAATATTTTGCCAGTCAAAGTCAGTTCTATTGATCAAAACCTGAAGCAGAGACTCAGAATGGGACATTTCATGATGGAGGAGCATTTCATGGCGACACTTAATACTTTTTATTGTCATTTCAGTGATCAAGATGATGATTTCAATGGTCAATTTTTGAAGATTTTTCAAGGAAAAGAAAGATTGCGCACTCGTAGCCCAGGGGCGCCGTTCTTTTTGAAGGCCTAAATTTTGTGATAAATGCTCATAACTACAGTTAAACTCTTCAAAATTAGTCTGCCTGCCCGATGAGCTATCCTGCAAGGCTATCCAAGACCCGTAACTCCGGCAACTGGCGACAGAAGTTGAAGATTCCAAAGTTCCAGATTGGAGAAGCTTGTTCTTTTCCAGCTTTGGCGCGCCTGTAGCTTGAGGGCGCCCTTCTTAAACAGGTGTTGGATCTTGGTATTTTTGATGATTGATGCAGTCAATCTCTTCACGACTAGTCTGCTTATCCGACGAGTTATCAAACGCAGTCATCTGAGTCTTAGAGCTCTGGTAGCCGACGTCTGAAGATGAGCTTATGAAGAGACTTCACATCCTTAAGCTTCTTTGTTGTTTTTCCAGTGCACCTGTAGCTCAGGGGCGCTTTTCAAAATGACCCTTGAGATGATCTAGTTTGCTAATAAGGTCTTTCTAGCGTTTGTGCTACTTTAGTCTGTCTTTGCGATGCACCATCCTGCTTGTCGATCCGACATTCTGAGTGGTCGTGATAGCATTGCTACCAAGCACGTAATTTCACGGGCGGACTGGCATAAAATATTCATTGTATTTCCATAGGTCAGGCGCACCCAAATTTTAGGCTTGTCAGATGAGGTTGTTTGTCATCGAAGTCTTCACGGGACTTGAGCGCAATTACTCCAGCTATCTAACGAACCTAGCCGTCAGCGTCCGGGATTTGGCGAACGCTCGTATGTGCGAGGTCTTTGGTGAAATGCTGAAAAACGAAGAGAGTCCAGAAATGGCCAAGTCTGGTCGTTTATTCTATCTTGGGAAAGGTGCCTCTCTATTTGAGGTCTTAGAAGCAGTTTTCTTGCTTCGTTGCCTCTAGAGTCTTCTCTCGTAGGTTCTCCAGGCTACTCATCGAAACAGGTAGTGCTCAAATCGGGTCATCCCAGCTCCAAATATCAGAGATCAAAGTAGGGTACTTGGATGAAAGTTCAACTTTGGTCAAAATGGTGTCAGTGCAGCTGTAGCTTAGGGGCGCTTTTACTTTTGAGGCCCTTAATGCACTTTTCAAATACCTTGCATATATTCGTTGGATGCGGAATGCTTCTAGTCACGCAGTGAGCTCGGTTGTCTATCAGCAGGGTTCACCGTTCGTTGTTGGCAGCCGTTTGAAGCGTCAGATGGCAGTTTGAAGAAATGGTTAAGTCTGGTACGTGTAAATGAATTTAATCAAGGGCGCCTAATTCTTCAAGGTGTTACATGATGGATTTTGCAGTGATGACTCCCAGCAGACATTTCTTCCTTGTTCAGCAGGCTTCGCAATGAATTCACCAGTTCAGTCTCAGCATCATCCGGTCATCCGGAAATCAGTGTCGAAGATGGCTAGTCGTAACTTTGTCGTCAGCTATAAAGTAGGAAGTTAATAAAAAGTGCAATATCTTGAGCAAATGGACACCTATGAGCTCAAATGATGACTTTTTGAAATCAGTGAAGTTTGACGGTGAATCCTAAAGCTTCGTTTGAATTGTCAACTAAAGTCAAATAATTTTTAATATTTATTTCGCATTAAATGGCGAATTTCTATAATTGGCGCCTTTGTAAATTGCATAATGAATATTTTATTATTCAAACTTCAAGTCAGTGGCAGTGAAACTGAAAGGGGTCCAATTAGAAGGCGTCTATTTCAGTCAGGGTTTTTGATCTAGTAGTTCATAAGATGGTGCGAATTTTTTTTATTTAACCAAATTCGCCATCTTCATTCATCATTCACAGAGCTTAAGGAAATTCGTAATTTCTCAAGCAAAGGCGATTTTCCAGATCAAAGGCAAATTCTTCATCTATTTCCAAAGGCGATTTCTCCAATCACATTCTTTTGCAGGTTAAAAGTTCACTTTTGTCAGCAATTTGAAGAATTCAAGGGCGATTTTCATTAAAGAAGAGCATACAAAAAACGTCTTTTTCCTCCTTGGTTCTCAGATTTCCCTCAGATTTCAATTCGCATGTTCCTGAAATTGACAAATTCGACAAGTTCAAACATCTGGATCATTTCTATATAATTTCCTCGAGTTAAAATAGTGCGTTTGATTTTTCACGAATTTTTAACTTCAAAACATTCGTTCTTGAGTTTCTAATTATCTCAAGTGAAAATTCTTTGCACGGTCGAGTAGAAGTCTTATTTTCGCATTTCTGGCGTTTTGGTTTGTCTTAGAATCTTTTTCTGGACAAAACCCATATCTCAGATTTTTCGCCGAAAATAACTCTTCGAAAGGCTATTTTTAGCTTTCTAGAAACCTTGTCAGAACATAGTCAAGTTCACAGTCAACAGGCGAGTTTTTGAGAATGCAGTACACTCAGCTCGAATACAGGACCAAGACAGTCCTTACTCACGACTTCCTCGGGACAATTGAGACAGATCTTCACAAGGTGTTGCCAGAAGCAGTTCTTGATCCGGTTACGATCAAAGCTTCGATTATTCAAAATATTGAGCAGTCCGGGTTATTGGAGGCAACTTCCATACCTATCTCCGTTCATTGTGTTGAGTTTGTGATGGCTTGTATTAAGCATTACAATTCTACTACTCGTGAGATAGTGTCAGTTGATGGACGAGTTATTTGCAGTCTCAAACCTTTGGACGTTGAAAGAAGTTTTGGCATACCTCAACACTCGAACAGTCTAGTTATTTCCATGGAGTAGTGTGAGCAGGCATTCAACGCTAATGTGGACAAGTGCCAGAGTAAAATGGCAGAGCGGTGGTTAAAACAAGCGAAGAACAGATTGCCAAACAATGTGGGTCATGGTGAATACAAGGATGAGTACGCGATTCTAATCACACTCCTGAATTGTGTCTCAGGTCAAGCACATGCGAATGTTTTCCAACCTTGGAAGTATTACATTATCGGTCGCATCATATCTGGGCAGGAGCATTATGACTGGGCATCCTTCATCAGCAATATTATCCACAAACAAATCACCAATTTTCTAGTTGCTCATGAGTTTCACATGTGTTTGAATCTTGTGTACTTGATCGCTTATCAGGGTCAATTCCGAGGACTAAACACCGTGGGCATTCTCAGTGTTCAGAAAGTCTATCAGTATTATGATCAGCTTGAGTTCACCAAGGCTGAACGTCATTTCAAGCGTGTTCATGAGGCTTTTCTGACTTATACAGTGAGAAATTTGGACAGGGAGTTGCACGTTCGTATCTCGGCAGTTGCTAGGGCAGCGATGGATGGTTGGGCAGATTGGTTTATTCAGTTCCGGACATACACCTACATCCAAGTATACGGGTTTACAGGAAATCCAGCTATGCTTCCACGCTATCCTTCAAATAAGACAATCATTCAAGAATTCCTGAGACAGATGCATGGTGTTCATTGTCTTTTACGCCGCAGGCACAGACCATCTATCAATTTTCCTTTTCAGTTTGGAATGTATTGGTGCAAGGCGGCAATTGATGCCAAAATTGCAGGACAAAAGCTCGAGAAATATCATCTCAAGTATCTTGTTGAAACACGTGCCTATGATCTTTCAAGTCATTAC
>VDFB02060733.1:0-14158 GCA_007258455.2 Sequoia sempervirens
AGACTCCACATTACATATATATAAAAGAGCATGTTTGTAACTAGTTATAATTCAATTTCCAATAAGCAATATATAGTAGTAGCTATTTTGGAGAGATCAAGAGCTTACAAAATGCTACATAACAATAGATCCTCTATATAAGCATCGCCAATTGGTCAATCAATTGGTCAATCAATGCACAAGGTTATGAGACCGAATAGATTATTCCATAGATTTTCTGGTTAATATGAATTAGAAGGTGACTCCATTAAGCCTAAATAATACATAGAGCAGAGACTATACAATATTGGAGAGAAGGTAAGGTTTTAAGGTCGATATGGACAGAATTCAGGAACTATATGTAGATGAAATTGACAGAAATTAAACAAAATTCTACAACCCTTCCTAGTCCTTATATTCGCATTTTGCTGTAGAGAAAGAATATCCAACAACGCATAAGGAAATTAATCATGCATGGAAATTTGAACGGTAACATGATTTCTTATTCACTTTGCTAGTCTTATAGCTAGTATGGGCTCTTACAATAAGAAGACAGATTGAATATATGTTAGGCGGATTTTTATCACCAAGAGCACCAATCAACTTATACATCATATGGCAGGCTAACCAATCTGATTCAATGAAAAACATTCAGGTTTAATCCTTACTAAAAGATAGTTTTACGATCGAGAGGTCTAAGCTTGCAAAGAGATTGTAGGAATGAGCACTAGAGGTTTGGTGATGCCCGAGAACCCTTATCAACAAAGCTAAGGAACTCTAGGGAAAAGAATGATAGAGAGAGTAAAAGTTGAGTTCTACGTAATGATTTTGTATTGACTCAATAAAATCTATTGAGAAATCTAATAAATTTATTCCCAAAGATGAGAAAGCTATAGAAGCGGCATGCACATGCATTGCCATGAAGTATAAGAGGATAGTGAAATAATATTGCGAGAAGGTTCAATTGATCAATAAGGTAACCACACAACATACAAAAACACAGATCAAGAACATAAGCCACTAATACACAGCTTCATAGAATTTTTTGATTTGAGGATTTGCGATGATAGAAGGATAAGTGCAGGATTTGAGCATATTTGAAAGCAAGATTTTAAGACATAATCACCAACTCTTCTAATCAGCCCCCACTTTGGGAGGCTTCAAATTTTAGAACTGATTTATGCCAATGAATAATGGAACAAGATTCACTCGTCGACCCCCAAAATTAAAATAGATTCATGCTAAATGATTGAAATTCAAAATACAAATCAGGGCGTAACATGGGGAAGTTCATCAGAATATTGCATGCCTAAATGGGTAGAAGGCTGCGGCAGTATTTATGTTGCTGCATGCCTAACATGGGGATCGACCATGTGGTACAAATGATTAAGTTCCTTTGTCGATCTGAGGCAATGAAAGAGTCTGAAAAGGTAGAGATAGCTACACTAGTGACTCAGGAGAGACTTCAGCTTTTGTTCACAATGCCAATTAGGCTGGCCAACTTAAGAACCAGACCAGTATATATAAGTAAAATCTCCAAACAATTCATACATACCAATTACAATATGCTAATAACAAGGGGTAAAACAAACTCAATACATTTAGGTTAATCACAGCCCTAATCTCCTGTGCTAACAGCATGCCAGGAAGGGCACCGAATAAAATTCAATTAATATTTATTATCGAAATTCAAACAAACCTCATACACAATGATTGAAATAGAAATCCATACAAACCTAAACCAAAAGCTAGCATACTCATTATCTTTAAGATATATCTTGTGAATTTACTAGGTCGATATGAGGTGAATAGGGAATGACCAAAAGAAGGTGAAACTAATGAAAGGTGGAAGAACTCAAAAGATAAAACTACCAAGAGATTGGCTTTGCGCATGAAGGAAGCAGGGTATTTTAGGACTCAAGATCCTAACTTAAGTGGTGGAATACATCCCTAGGAACGCTGCAAGAGAAATTGCTCTGAGAGATGTGAACCATTTTCATCTTTTTAAACAGGGACAATGTTCTCGTGGAAATATGGGTGATGCTAAGTGAAACGGTCTGTTAAAAAAGCGCACGCATAGTATCAATTACCCAGTAATAAAGGGGTCTTTCTCAGATGATTTCGATGTTAAGTTTCGGAACTTGATAATGGCTGACCAATAACAAATACCAATTAACTTAAAATTCGTAACATGAAGAGAGGGGCAGTACTCAATATCTTATCATATTACTAAGGTAAAGCTAGACAAAGTAATAATAGCATAAAGCTTATGGAATAAACAAAGCTTTAATGGAAACACTGTATTTTATTTCAGATAGCTCGAATGCAAAATTCGTTTTTAGCTCAACATTTAAATGAAGGAATGATAATGGAACCTGGTGTATACGTTTGACGGAGCTGAAGACTTGATGCAGAGCTCCTCCAAATTTCAGCTTATAGCTCCAAGATCCTCTACAAATTTCTCAATTAGTCTTGCCAAACTCCAAAAAACCCAAATCTAGAGGAAATTTTTTTCCGAGAAGAGAGACTCCAAGAGCCAGAAACTTCCACACAAAAATTGCAAAATCCGTTTCTTCCTTCCCCAAAATAATCCAATTACCCCTCCGTTAGTTAACTTCCACTTCCTTAATAATTGCCCCCTTTTCCTAACTGCATTCCACTCTAATTAAATTAATTTGTTTTCTTTTTTAAAATTTTTAACCCATCTCAAAATTTACACACAATAAACATCTCAATTTAACACAATCAAATAATCAAACCATTAATTTATTATTTTAATTTCACATAAAGTTTGACACAATAGTAATATTTGTATTATTTAATTATTTTGCTTTAAACAATAAATCCTATTTTATTAAAATTTAAATAAACAATTCCACAATATTATTTCAATTTAATTCTTTTGATTTAATAAAGGATTTTATCTTAATAACCTTAAATTAATGACATAATCGAACAAAACACTGATCACAAGCTTAACTCAAATGGACAAACCAAGCCTCATACAATATCATGGTCAAGACGAAGCGCGGAAGGGGAATTACATGGTGAAAGATGTTAGGAAAATGTGTCTCAAGCTTGCAATTACATAAGGTACTATTGATATTCCAGCGACGGGGGGGCATGTGTGGGTTCCCCCCTCATGAGGGGTCTGAAGGGACCATCCCCCCAATGGGGGGTCCAAGGGTAGCGTGCCTCGACAGGGGCTCGAGGGTAGCACCTTTGAAAGGAAATTTTATTTATATTTTATTATTATAAATCTGGATCATTCATCATTAGGTCTTAGATTTGATGGTTGATATTTTATTTCCTTGAATTTCCCTAGAAGCCAACTCTATTTTATGAGGACATTGTATTACGATTGTGTACTGTGATGTATTCTGAGAGTCTAACAGTGGTCTTGAAAGGGTTTTCCCCACATAAATCACTATGTTGTGGTATGTATGATATTTATGTTTATTTCTATTTAAGTTTTTGTAACTGTTAAAGATCTGTAAAGTTTTACATTATCCTCCTTCCAAGATTATTGTAGGAAGTTGTTATGCTACCTTAGCTTCCTTACAAAAGAATCATCTCAATATCCTACACTGTTTGGGAGATATTAAAGTTTTCATCTTGATAAATTTCTCCTATAAAGTTTCAAACTCAAATTTGAAGTCCTTAGAAGCCTTAAAAAATCTTGAAAAGTGGAAGAAATGATCTTTAGATCATTCAGATGTTGTAGTTCTCTTCAATATTTTTCCAACAATATATTATAATAGTAAATCAAACACTCGAGTCAAAAGTTATGGCTTCGAGAATTTATGCCACCAAAATGTGAATTTCAAATGAAATATCTTTCTAGGTGGGAAAACAAATAGCTAGACCTCTGGGCACCAAAACAGACAAGGGGAGTTATACTTTCTAGAACATTCTAAGGCAATTATTGGTGCCAAATAAAAGGGTGATTGGAGGTTATAAAATATATCTCCATTAGTGTATATATTATGGCTCTAAATTGTAGATTTTTCTTAGAGAGTTGATTTTATTTGTAGTGAGACAAACCCATGTGGCTATAGTGTTGTAATTTCTAAATCTATAATTCCATTTTCAAGAAGAAATTGAAAGCAGGTTGTTTTCCTTCCTACATTTTTCTTTGTTAATATTTGTTATGTTAAGTGTGGGCGTTGGGTGGGATAGCTCTTCATTAAGTGGTATAAGAGCATGAGTTCCTAAGCATGTAAATAGATCACTAAATGTGAGGAAATTTACACCAGGACTTGTGATTGTGGGTTTGTGAGAAAGGTGATTGGGATGCTCCACAAAGAAATTGTGGTGGTGGAAGAAATATTGTTGTATCAAAAGAGGGTTATAGAGCCCTATAGAGACAAGTTCAAGCACTACAATAGGATCCATGTAGAGGGTTTGATTTGAGAAGAGGAGATGAAATTAAAGATGAAGATAAAGAAGAAGCACAATTCAAAGAAGAACAAGATGTATTATATCATGAGTAAGATTATTTAAGGCCATCTCCAAGATTGGAAAAATGCCAAAGATTGATGTTTCTATATTTTTTAGAAATCTTGACCTAAAATAGTTGATTGGTTGGATCAATAATATGGAGTACTTTGAGTATGAGGAGGTGCAAAATCCTAAGAGGACCAAGCTAAAATGTCATGCCAAAATTTGGTGGAAGGAAGTACACATAGAAAGAAATAAAAGAGGGAAATAAAAATAACAAGATGGGATCGAATGGCGGAAAAGATAAAGAGGCAATTTATTCCCATTGATTATGAGTTAGAGATGTTAAAAACAATGCAAGGTTTGAAGAAGACATGTAGGTTTGTCAAAGAGTACACATAAGAGTAAATTACAGGGTCATGATTAGAACAGGCCATTCTGAGGCTACCAAGCAGATGGTAGCCTATTATATAAATGGGTTGAAGCCAAGTATTCAAGAGGAGCTAAGTTTGGTCAGTATGAATACTATTGAATATGCTTATCAATTTTCCTTGAAGGTAGAAGAGAATCTAAATAGAATATTTGAAAGCAAGTAGAGAGGAAGAGGTCATGATGGAAGGACTGGTGAATGATCATATGGAGGAAAAAATAAAGACCAAAATAAGGAAGAAGCTAGCAACAGTCAGAACTTGAAGGGAGATAATGCTTACCACTCTCGTGAGAAAAATAATGGTGACCAAAGAGGAAGAGGAGGCTTTAGACGAAGCCTTGGAAGAGGAGGCTTACATGGAACTTGTTTCCAATGTGGAGAAGAATAATATCAAGTATATGAGTGTCCACAACATCAAAGAAGGACAAGTGGAAGACTTCAAAGTAATGCACAAGTTGCATGTGTAGATGAAGATGTTAAATCTAAGCATTCTAGAGATGTAGAAAGAGGAGAATTTCTTGTCACAAGGAGAGTCTTGCTAAATGAGGAGAAAGTTCCAATTTAGAGGAAGAGTTTATTTCACACTAGATGTAAATGTGAAGGTAAAGTTTGTAATGTTATCATTGAAAGTGGTAGCACTGATAATCTTGTTTTAGAGGATATGGTAAAAAAATTGTAATTGGAGAGAAGGAGACATCCACATCCATACCGAATTGCATGGATGCAAAAGGACCATAAAGCTTTGGTCAATGAGTAATGTTTAGTAAAGTTCAAGATTAGGAATTATCGCGATGAAGTATTGTGTTATATCATTCCTATGGATGTCTGTCATATGTTATTAGAACGGGCATGGAAATTTGATTGGCATGTTGTACATGGTAGACATGCCAACACTTGAGCAGGTGCATGAAGATGGAGTAGCTAGTTTGGCCAACTTTAAAAAAAAAAATTGAAAACTCATAATGTGAGCGTGTTATAATGCACTCGCGTTATGGCTTGGCGTGTCAAGCCTCAGGCTTGGCCACAACAATCCCATAATGTGCTCGCATTATGACTTATCAAAAGCAAAAAAATAAATCAAATCAAATTCATTCTTTCATTCAACTGTGTTTTTTCTCTTCCCCATGACCAAAACCCCCATTTTTTGTGCTCGCATTTTGGGAGGAGGTATTTTGCAAAATTCTTCATCAATGGTTGTTGTTTCATCACAAGGATGCCGCCACATTGACGAGGAGGTGTGAGAGGTAAGGATTGTTTGTTTTTTATTTTGAATTTGTTAGTTTTAAGTTGTTTTTTATATTTAAGTTATATTATTACATGGGGGATGCAAATAGATTTATCCCAAATAGAGGTAAATCTATTTGCATCCCTATCTAACTCAAAATAAACAAACTCTCAATCCCATGGGGGAATTGGTGTCATTTTGATGTGGAAAATGGCTCTTTCCCAATTCCTTGCAAGCTTGATGATCAATGGTGAATATTTGATGCTCCTTGATGAAATCTCTCCATAACCTAGCTATGAAATCATGAAAATGGATGAAAAATGGATGACTTGATTCAAAACATGGAGATGATAACTTTGCTCAAGTTGTGAATAAAATTCCTAAGATTGTGGATGAAATTGAGTATAATAATCTTGCATGGATTGTGGATGCCCAAAAAAATAGAGAAGCTCTCTATTTATAGGAGAGAAGGATAGAGGAATAAGCAAAATGGATGAATGTGGGATAAAAGACCAACCAATAGCACAATGCCACTTGTCAACATGTGAGTGGACAAAGGTGGAGCACATTTGGATGAATGTGCACATTAATGCTATTAGGTGGAAATTCAAAAAAATGGAGAAGTGACATGTTGGAGGGAGATGAAAGATGAATTAAATGCCACTTGGCTCAAAAAAAGGACTTGTAAGAGTCATAAATGCCAAGTTGGAGGATAAGACACTTGGGAGGGAGAATTCAAATTTGGAGAATATTCCCTCTTGATGCTTTTTGAATGAAAAAGGAAGATTTAATAAATCAATTAAATGGATTTTTATGCAGCAAGTTGCAAAATCTAAAGGATTGGAATGATTAGGATTAGCATTAATCAGGATTTGATTAATTTAGGTGGAGATTAGTTGATTTTGACTTTTGACTTAGATTTTAGGATTTAAATAAATCAAAATGAGAGGGTAATGAATATTATTGATTTAATTAAATAAATTTGATCTATTCGATCAAATGGAGAACTTTAGAAGGTTAATTAAATAAAATTGATTTATTTAATTAAAGAGGAGAATATGATGATTTAATTAAATAAAGATTGGTTTATTCAATTAAAAGGGGAAATATGATTTAATTAAATAAAGATTGATTTATTTAATTAAAAGAGGAAATATTATGATTTAATCAAATAAAGTTAATTTATTTAATCAAAAGAGGAGAATCGAGATTTAATTAAATAAAGATTGATTTATTTAATTAAAAGAGGAATTCGATGAATTAAATCAAATAAGGATTATTTAATTAAATAATTAGTAAAGAGGATGATTAAAGAAGAACTAGTGTGAGTAAGTCGAAATTGAGTATGTGTTATCAATTAGGATAATTTAAGTGTCTACAGACCCTAATCCTAATTAGTTTTCTTAATCCAATGAAGTTCCTAGTCCATATCCTAATCATTCTCCAATAATCTACATCAACTTCCCTATTCTTAATCCAATTTCATCATTTATCTTCACCCTAATTATCCTCTAACCATCATCATTCTTAATCCACATCCTTCATTATCATCCTTAATCCCTATCCATCATCATCATCATAATTCAACCCCTTGTCAACCTAATCCAATTCTAACCAGATATTAATCTAATACATCTACCCTTCATGCAAATCTAATCATCCATTATCCATCTATCCATGTCAACCATACATCCAATCCTTAATAAAAAATCATCATTTGAACATAAAAAATTTGGTTAAGGACTTAATCTCCTTCATACCCCATATTTTCTCATCATCGTCAAAATCTTTCACCCAAGGATCCTATCCTTAATCCACTATCATCCATTTAAAATCCAACATCCCAATAAAAAATCAAGACCTTAAGTTGATTTCATCTTTAATCTGAACCTCCTTAAGAATGTTAGTCTATATTAAGTATAGTTATCAAATCCAATCAATTCCTACTTAAGAATTTTTCCTATCTTAAGTAGAAATAATATCCAATCAACTTTCTTAAGAAAGTTAATCTATCTTAAATATAGAGAATCATTCATCATCAAATCAAATCATTTTAAGGTCTTGACATTTGATACCCAAATCTAATCTCATCCTCCATTTTCATCCTCATATCTTATTCTTCTAATCTCCAATCCATTTCTAGTCCATCATCCTAATTTCCACCCTCATCTAAAATCAATCCCTAACTTTCTTCTTATAATCAATCCTTCACCATGTCCAACCATCTAATATATCATTCACCCAACCTGATCTATTCTAATCTAACCTCATCCATTCCCACCTAATCTCACATCATGAACCCACATCCTAATCCAACAAAACCAAAGATCACAATCAAGGTCAAACCCAATCATATTGATGATGATGAAGATAGTCTTGTTGACCAACCCGAGTATGATCCCTATGATGATAGTGATAGTATTGTAGACCACCTAGAATCCATTATCAATAGACAACAATCTCCAATCTTTCACCAATCATCCATCCAAAGTTCTCAAATCTCATCCATATCATCCCCATCCACCACTTTCAATTTCATCCTTAGCCACTACTTTAATAATGAAAAAGATGCCATGCTTAGATACTTCCTTAGCATTGGCACTAAAATTCCATCCTCCCCACCTTTATCCAATCCCAATACATCTCCTATTTCTTATCCTTCCCCTTCCTTTGACAAGGGAAACCAAGCCTCTATCTAAAAAAATCCTCCAAACCCATCCACATCTCAAATCCCCATCTCCAACTCCTTTACAAGATCCTCATCCTCATCATCAATTTACCAACCCATGGAAGCTTTCACTTCTTACTCCACTTTTCCATCTCCCACATCTTTACAATCCACATCACCCCAATCTTACAAATCCACTTCATCCCATGTCTCTCATAATTTCCTCCAAGGAATATTAGTAAAGGTGGCTAACTCCCCATGCAAAAACAAAGTTATGCAATCTTCCTATGTTTTGCATCAACCTGCATCTCCTCCACATAAATGTAAAACCCAATCCCCTAATCCTCATGAATCTCTTATCCCTCCATCTACCTCATTGGAGAATTCTATACAATCCTCCTCCCCCATTACACCATCCACACCAAATGATCCATTTCAATCCCCTAATCCAAAGCATGCTAACATAGATTCCCCTACATATCAAGATCAAGGCATCTCTTCTACTCCATTACATGATCCCCTCTAAATGAAGATCAATATTTATCTTCCACCCATCTAATTATCCCATTCCAAATCAATAACAACATATCCCTTCCATCCCATCTAATGATCCCCTTCCTCCATGTCAAGAGAAAAGTGTCCCTTCATCCCCCTCTCATGATCCCCTCCCTCACACTCCATCTTATGGTCCTCCTTCATCTCATGATCCTACCCCAAGTCACAATAAAGAAACCCTTTCACTACATCATATGATCCCCTTCCTATTCAAGATCAAAATATACCATCCACTCCATCACATGATACCTCCCCAAGTCAAGATCAAGCATCCCTTCATCTCCATGTCATGACTCTATTTCTCCACAAGATCCCATCACCCCAATCCAAGCTAATCATGAACCCTACACCTATCAAATGGGTTCCTCCACCTTCATCCAATCTAGTTTTCTCCAAGAAACTATCATCCCTTCCATGCCATATACCCCTCAAGAGGGACTCACGTCTTGTTTTTTCCAAAGCAACAAGTTTCCCATTGGAAAAAGGATTTGTCAAACTATGCATTATCAAGGAAAAGGGTTAGGCCTTCATGGATAAGGCATATTAGAACCCCTTTATATCAAACCAAATCCAAATTCTAATTGAATTGAATACCAAGCTCAAAACGTTGGTACATCTTCCATCTATCCCAAAACCCACATCCATCCACTTAAGTCCAAACATTCATATCCTCCATTCTCCAAATCTATTTTGGGCCCTTATATTCCAAAGTCCAATCCTTCATCCCTTCCATCTATTTTGGGTTCCTATGTCCCAAAAAAAAATCCTTCAACCCTTCCATCCATTTTGGGTCTGTATGTCCCAAAACCAAGTCCTTCATCCCTTCCATCCATCTTGGGTCCTTATATCCCTCCATCCACTATCCCAATCCTCCCTATCTCAAAATTATTCCATTCTATCATAAATCAAGATCAACCAAGGTACACATCCTTGAAATACTTCCAACATCCTACTTACATCAACTCATCCGTAAGACCTACATATCATTCCTCTCCACCCACCAATTCCATTGCTCTTGGAAGCAATTTGGATGCCAAGTATAAAATACATAAATCCAAAAATCCACAAAAATCCAAGGATCAACATGTCCCCTCAAAAAGACATGCAAAAATAAAGAAGAATTTGATCCAAATTCAAAAAGCTAAATCTAAAAGGCCATAAAGGCCTATCAAGAAAAATCAAAATCCATGTGGGTCCCAAAAATACTCATAAAAGAAATGCATCTCAAAGAAAAATAAAAATTGGTATCCAAATTTGCTAATCCAAAAGCTTCATCCAATCCTAAGTCCTCTGCCTCATATAATAATCCTTCATCACCTCCATCTATTTTTGGCCCTTATGTCCCAAAATCTACATCCACTCCTCCATCTAAGCCTCAAAATCCAAAATCCACTTCACTTCCACAATTCCACCACCCTTAAAGGTGTGTGCCAATGTTGATCTTGCCAGCATATCCATCCACTCATCCACAAGCCTTTCATCAACCCATCCCTTATCCAACACCTATTTTCCATCCTTCCATCTCTCTCATCCAAGCCTTTGCATAAATCCATATCACTCTCCATATTCACATTCACTTCATACCCCTTACCATCATTCTACCAACACCTATGAGCACACTTCCAATTTCCATGGTCTTGTTACCTAATTTTGCTAATAGCTCAATCAGGTAGAGCTTTATGGTTTTCAAAAGCATAAGGTACATTTTATTTCTGCTAAATTACATTCATGTGCATAAACAAAATCAAGAGATTACATTACCAGATCATATTCATGCAGATGTATATAACACAGGAGAAGATTGTATAATCTTTTCAAGAAAAGTAATCTTTATTGATGATGTAAACAAATAATGTCTCACACAAGTCGTGAGACTAACTCTTCTAATTCAAATGAAAGAAAAAATACACATTTGCAGATTAAGAAATGCACATATATGGAAGGGTGACCCGTCATTCCCTGAATGATGAGTCTTGGTCCTGGTTGAGTTGCCTTGCATCATTTGCTTCTCTCGATTGTCTTGCATCTAGTTGTTGCTCCTTGCTGCTCCTAGTTGCCTGCATCTGAGAGAGTGGGATGTTAGAGCAATGAAAGGTCACAAACATCTGAAAACATATATTTTGACATTCATTTGCATTACAATAATTTGCATGTCACAAATTCCCAAGAAAATGACAGGATTATCAAATACATATGTCATATGCACATATTTTCTAACATGTTTGCTTCCTATGCAGGTATAGGAAAAATAATGTTGTTGTTTGATTCATTTGATAAAAGCATGTGGGATAAAATGTGGGTCCCATAAGGCTTGAGCCCAACATGCTACCCTCTTGTTTTTGAAGAGGGATGAAAGTGTAGGGGTGTTACATTTATCAACTCTAAGTACATATCTCATCACCTATAATGGTGAGTTATTTGAAATAGCCATCATAAATGATAAAATATTTTCTCAGTTGGAACCCAATAAGAGAAGGCAACCACCATGATTAGACAGTGGAGCAGGGTTAAAGGGAGTCTTTCTTTGGCTCATAAAATTACAAAGATCATGTAAAATATTTAAGAACAGTGAATATACATTATGGGAGCAAGAATCAGTCTCTTTTTGGGGAGTTTCAATGAGAAGATACAACCTGCCTCACATGATGAAAATGATGGTGGGACAACCCATGAAATTTCATTACACTCTACCTAGAATGGCAGAATTTTAGACATGGATATGATAGTTTTTATTGAATACACAACTAAAGGACAACCATGAAGTGCTTAATATGGATAAGGGAGTGTATCTCAAATCACCAAATGATAAAATCAGTCTTCCTGTGAGTGTGAAATGAAAAGAGGTAGGGAAGTCCTTTTAAAAGGCATGGATATGTATGAATAGAGGGAGCTTAACAGATATGGCAGTCTCACTAGGTCACAAAGCTTTCAACTTGAGAATAGGTGATAGCTCAAGGTGTTGATAAGAGAACTGTATGATCATCAACCAGGGTGAGATAGTCAATCATCAAGAAATTAATGACAATCATACCCTCAAATGAACATAAGGACAGTCACTTTGGGAAGGACAATGATGACACTATTTTGACTAACTTACAAGAGTTATGACATTAGAATTAGCATTGTGGAGCAAGTGGACTCAGGCCATAAACACAAAAGTTGACAGAGTTTTCATTCCATGATATTGGCCTAGAAGTGTCACAAGGCCTAGTTACAGTTTTGAGAAGGATACGAAACATTCAAGATAGCAAAGAGAAGTGATTAACCCAATTCAAGGCAAGTGATGGATTATCAGGGGATATACACGGCCATTTCAACATTAAGTGGTAGAGTTCAAGATCTAAATGATAGTGCACAAATGAAAAGGAGAATTGTTGTCAAGGCATGAATTTGAGTTTGAAGAGTTAGGACAATACAAGTTAAAAACTATCAGTTAGTGAGATCACAATGCATAGAGTAGATGAAGGGCATAGAGCATTAGTAAGTAGCAATGAGAAGATGGCCCATTCTTAATAATATAGCCAAACTATCTTGCATGTATTCATGACCTTTTTGACTCCTATGTCTACATAAACACATTTACATGAATACCAGGGACAAATATATGACAAGAATATAGTGTGTAAAATTTCAAAACAATGTAGATATTAGAAGAATGGAAGCCTCACAAGAGAAAATAAACAATAAAGGAAATGTTGTAATAATTGTAGATGGAACTTCAACGCAACATTATAATTTTGTGTGGAAAAATTTTAGAAGGCACGTTTCACAGCCATGGGAGCACAAGATGATTGTGTTTTTTTTAGAACAATGATTTAAGTGCTTGACAATGAATTAAATATGTTTATGGTTGTCTACATCACAGGGCAGTCACTTTGATTTAAAGAGACAATCATGCAGACAAATCAAATTTTATATTTACCTTTTTATGGTGGCCCACCTTTGTTTTCTAGGAAGTGTAGTTCATCCAAGTATTGTCAGTTGTGAGTAATATATGGGTTGAGTCTGAATATGTCACAAATATGGGTTATAATAAATTTCAAGGGGTATGAAGAATGAAGTGGAAAATGAAGCAATAAAACCAAGCATGACAAGGAGATAATTTAAAAAATTCCATCGAAGAGGGAAAAATAGATTGCTATCATTTCTTTAGAATAATGCATAGTCATCAAAGAAGGGAAACATTTCCTTGTGGAACAATTGATTGAGATAACTCTTGTTTCAGTCATTCACTCTCTCATGAAATATCATTCATATTATAATCTGGCATCATCCTTTTCATAGAAAAAGGGATTATGTCACTGCTAGTCGCTATTACATGGTAAATAGAGCAAAGGAGATACTTATGCATTTTAAAATCAATAAAAATCAACATAAAAGATGGATCTGTGGCTATGATTGAAGGGGGTTTCTTTATATTTTCTACTGAGAATACAAGAAACACAAAAATCACAATGAATGGTGGTGAAATAGTGGCTATATTGTTAATTACCATCAAACAAATGCAAAAAAGCATTAGAGCAAGCTACAGGAGCCGCAGCTTGAGAGGCCAGAAATCATTAAAGTTGAAGCTTTTTACTCATTTTTTGCTTCAAAAAAATACTTATCATTTTTTGTTGAAGAAAATTGAGCCTTTGTGTCTTGTTATTTTCTCCATGAAAATATAGAAACCCTCATTGTTGGTGACCTAGCTTCCTCCAAAAGCTTCGAAGGAGATGAAATGAATGTTTCATTTTTCATTTTCTTTTTCTTTAGGGTTTTCTTAACCCTAGGTCGGCATATGCCTTAGTGGCATTTTTTGCCAATATTTTTAAAAATGAAATGTGAGCTATTGAATTGTGGGTTAAAGACTTAATGTATT
>VDFB02060734.1:0-12344 GCA_007258455.2 Sequoia sempervirens
GCTTCCCAGTAAGTTCTTGATCTCGTCATGACTGTCGAAGGAACACCTTTTCTTATAAGCCTAGATTCTACTGACTAATGTGCCACTCCAGATCCCTTGCAGCTGCAATGTTTTTGCATGAATATTGTCCCATGCTAACTAGGAATTAACCTCCTGTTTTGTGTTTACCAGTGAGCATTTACTCAGTGTCACCCAATTGTCTACTATACCCAATCAACAAAAGCTTAACATTAACATATCTAGGCAATTGGTACTGATGGATACTGAGCCACAAACTCTTAATAAGTGAAGGTGGGAAATTGAATATACCAATCAGCCCACTTGATTAAAAACATTGCTTCCTCTAGAAATTCTCTTACCGAAACCACTGTCCACTGCTCCAATGATGTAGAAGATGAATATGTTATTTGGTGTTTGCAATGAGAATGCCCCTCTTGTTATTCCAATTAAAGGTAGTATTTGTAAATGCAGGTAAGGAGGTTGAGCATCACTTTTTGTCAGGCCTGAGAACAAGCATGCTTGCAAATGGACATAAACTAGCAATAAAGTCATGAAAAATATATTGGTTGTGTTGAGTTCACATAACTGAAAATGAATTGAGTCATTGAGGGCTGCAAGCCAGTTGAGATTTGCTTTCTGACCAAAACAACAGAAATGAACTTGTAAATCTATAGGTGGAATTGTCAAGCCTCATTTCTCCCTGCACTCAATTCAACAAGGTGACCATGTTGCCAATGGAGTCAACAAAATCATTATTTCAGCTAATTTGTATTGAGAGTGTGCAAATACATATTTTTGCACTTCAATCATAAATATCCTAAGCATCGCTGATGGACATGGTCACCACTTCCTCATATGGAGCAAATCCAAGCAGGTCTTCACAATAGCTTATTCCTAGAAGAGCCACAACATCTCCAATTGGATGGACTTCCCTGCTCCTGGGTCATAATAAGCCCAATTCAGGGCTTTCAATTGACATGGGAAAACCTCTGAGTTTAACCAATCTGCTGTTCCACAAATGAGCTTATGAGGTACTCCCTTCTCTGCGAGCTATCTTGTCTCTTTAATCCACGTGAGCCACCTTGTGTATGCTTTTTACACAAGTTCAAGAGAGGCATCAGGCAAAAAAGTTTGCTAAATCCAATCGGTTGTGCTTTGGAAACCTAAATCAAAAATTTTAAACATTTTTGCATGGAATTTGCCATATGAGTCAAAACTTACAAGGATTTCTACACCTCTTGAATTTGTTGAAGGAATCAGAATGCAAAGATGTCTGCAAAACCTGACAAAATACAAAGAAAAGTTGTCTTTTTCTGTGTCTGGCAAATCTAGGAATGGATGTACATTTACATAAGTGCATGTGGTGCAAAGAAGACTGCATTTTCCAATCATTTTCTTGAAAAAGACTAGAATTGGAAATGAGTTGGGAAACCCAAAGGTCTCTACACCTTTAATACAGATGTAAGCTACGTAAAAAGGTGCACAAAGGAAAATACTTATGAATGGATGGCTCATATATATATACTAAGTTGCTGGTTCTGGTACAGATCCTGGTTCAGGTTCCTGGATTCAGCTAAAAAAAATTTGGGGTTCAGGTTCATTTTGGGTTCCTCCATACAAAAAACATGTAAATATATAATATAATAATAATAAAATTATTAATTTAATAAATATTTATATATTATATTATATATTATAAACAAATTAATAATATATTATTATAATATATAATAATATATTATATGATATTATAAAATATTAGAATATAATATATAAATATATAATATAATATATAGAAATATAATATTTAATAGTATAATATATAAATATATATTATATATCATATTATTATATATTATAATATATAGATATATAATATTTAATAATATAATATATAAATATATAATATAATGTATAAATATTATAATATAAACCCTAGAATACAGATCCTAGCCACACCTGAACCAGATCCTGCATCCTGTACGAACCGGACCGGGAGCTAGTGACTGAGCCAACGGATCCAGTAACACAGTATAATATATATATATATATAGAGAGAGAGAGAGAGAACAGGTGATAATTGACAATTCAATGTCAATTGTCAAATCTTAAATAAATAAAAATGTTTAAAATAGTACAACTACAAATGGACAAATAATTCAAATTATTATATTGCTCTTCATCAGTGATACTCCCACTAGCTGCACTTTGCAAGTCCTGTGTAGCAACCTTGTGCCCCTCATTCTTAATTAATGCTGAGGGAAGCTGTTGATTAGGTTTTTTGCACATTTTTCTTCTCATTCAATGATGAAATTTTCTTTAGTCTCAGGTATGTTATCCTTCAATTTGTCTCGTGTCTTGTTAATTTGCCCTAAGTATGCCTAGGAAAACTCAAAACACAGGGCGGAACCAAACCAAGATCTGTACCTGGTCCAGGCTCAGCCAGGGGTTCTTGCAGAACCCAATAACAGAGGAAAAATTACAAAGGGAAGTAAAAGGTCGAAAACCAGTCAAGGAATCTGACTTCATTTTCACCTTTGCATAAGTGCAAAAGGTTTAAAGAGGTCTAATTGGTCTGATTCATTATTTAAAAAGGCCACTTTAAAGAAAAATTTCAGGGAATTTGTGAAAAAGATGTATGTGAGCATGGGGTGTAAAGGGGGCATAAAGATCTGACAAGCCCAGCTACTTGCATTTAAAGCTTTAGTAGTAAGATAATTGGGCATAAAATGCATTGATTACATGGGGTGACAACTTCCAACCTCTCCAACTTCAAGGCACAAGACAACTTCAAAGGCAAGAAGACTGAGGGGTGCTAAGGCTGTTGTAGTTTTAAGAGAGTAATGAGAACTGGCTCATAGCAATTATGAGACAAATTTTTGGTAGTATCCTTTCCAAATTTGCATAATAAATTTGAGAATAACAAGAACAGCCTACAAACTTGACAAACAAGGAATCAGAATTAGAAACCATGCTTGAACTCACATCAATTGCATAAAAATAAACTATGATAGATATTTAGATTCAGAAACTTCTCACTGCAATGTTTAGTTCAATCAAAATGTGAGACAAATGAATTAAGGGAATTTCTTGGTCCACTGGGAGAACAGAACAAGTAGCACAAGTGCACTGACAAGATAGACTACCGATTGCAGAAACACTTTTCATGATAGCGTGTTTCAATGTTCTCTTGATGACATTCATTATAAACAGGTATAGAATGAAAAATTACTCTACTCCTTTAGCAATGTCTTGCAAAGCACAATAAAGAAATATCAATGGAAAAAAACAGCAAATATCATGATCCTTATTTCTAAGGAAGCAAAAGGCATTCAGATGCCCAACTGCATAGAATGGTAAACCTCAAGGTTCAGATCTTCACTTTTGCATAGCGATCATTTTGGTTTCCACATATTCACAAATCGTAACAAAAGTTCACCTGTTTTGCTGCATCTATTAAAGCAACAGACATGGACTTTGGTTGATCTGCCACTACAGCTGGATCTTCTGTTGAGTTGGACTGTGGCTCAGGATAATTTGGAGATAATTGCACTGGTGGAGCATCTCTCTGCAGTGTACCAACAGTATTGAAGGTAATCCCTGCAATTATACCAACCTGCTCCTGCAGCTGTGAAATGATGTCCATTCTTTTGAAATACCACGTGTGTAGCTTGAACCAAATTAAAAACAATAAACATCAAACAAAATGTCAAAAAGAGATACCAAAAATTTCAATTGCAAAAAGAGGTTACAAAACATGGAAAAATAATCTAATCCAGAGCGCACTTTATAGATGAATGATAAAAACATGTGATAATTCAACACAAGCTATCTGCTTTACAGTCATATTTTTCATTGCTAATTCTTATTCATAAAAAGCCACTATGCAGGCCTGAGGTATATGCATGAGATTAAAAATCACAACTAAACTTACTATAACCATTATTTCATTTAAATTTGTTCCCATAAGATGATCTCTATCAAATTTAAAAATCAGACCATTTTAAGGTCACTTACCTCAGCTACTACAGAGTTTAAATTGTACATACCAAAAATGCCTCATGACATCATTGTAATTAATGTAATAGAGAAAATTCATCTGATGGACTTGAAGGGAGTGTAGAGTGAAAAGCCATAATATTAGGATATTTATATCAGGATTCAAATGAGTAGTTTCTGAGTTAAACTGATTGACCCATCTTTTATGAGTAGTGATTCATACAAACCCATCTTTCATGAGAATGAATGGTCCACACTTGGCATTCATTGCATCTAGGTGATGCTCACAAGAGTGAAGCATCAGGACTTCCCTAGAGGTCACCCATCCCAATATTACTCCAACTCAAGCATGCTTAACCATGGAGTTTCCCCCAAGACCAAGCCCTCTTAGCTTGATATCCCATTAACAAAACCCCTAGCAAGTGTTGTGCCTTATGAACGATGGTCAAGCATGCCTGAGAAAATGTGTTAGCAAGTTAAGTGCGTTTGATTTTGAGGGAAACTCCATGGTTCAGCATGCTTGAGCCAGAGTAGTACTGGGATGGGTGACTATATAAGAGTGAATTTGCATCCCCTATGCAAATCCCTTTCTTGCCCTTATCCACTTTAGAAAACCAAGATCGGAGGTTTAATTCCACCTAAGCCCGCTGCTTGCATCACACTTGGCCTATTTTGAGCATCGGTGGAGGTGTTTCTGTAGGGGACGCCCGCGCAGCGCGCAGACGTCCTTGGCGGATTCCTGTGGCTGAACTTGCAAAGGCGTTACTCTTCTCATTGGGAGTCAAGTTGTAACACCCATTTTGGCCGACCGACCCAAATATGACCGTTTTCTTCATCTCCCCTTCAAATTCACCCCTTCCATATGCATTTCATTTTCTACCATCTTCTACACATCTCTTCACATCTTCTAAGATCTTCCTCACTTCATTCACAAGCTTCACAATCTCTTCACAAGCTCCAAGCAGCTTCTTCACCATCCCTTCAATCTCCAAACACTTTACACTTCATAACAGCAACATCAACACTCCCACCGCTTCAATAAAGCAAGTGTGGAACGGAACACCATTGCAGCAGAGGCTTGAGTTCCTCTCATTTTCTCCCCCATTAGCCTTGAGTGCTCTTGGTGGAGGTGGTAAGCTTTCACTCCTCTCCTCTATTACTTGGTTGAGTAGCATAACACTGTTTTGTAGTGCTTTAGTGCTTCTTCATTTCTACTTTTCTCTCTACCTATCTCTGCTAACTGTGGAGTAATAAAACGGGTCCCACTCAAGGTGCCCTATACGCCCACCCAACAATTTCTTCCTTTTCTCCCTATCTTGTCATCTATTCTTTACTTTACTCTCTCAGCCTACTACTTTGTCGACTCCGTCAGCCTCTAGTAACTGCTGTTAGCAACACTAGGCATTTTTGTGATAGGACTCGGGCCTCTCATCCCCAGACGAGACACCAACGCTACTGAGGACTCCAAAGATGTCAAGCCATCCTTGGGTCGAACTCTGTCAATTTGTCCGTAGAATTTTCGTGACATGCTCTTTTCTCGATTTTGAAATCCTCATGAGCACCCATAGAGGTAGTATATATGGGAAGTTTCGCCTCGAGGCTTTTTGAATGAAGAGAACTCGTGAGCAAGTGAATCCTTATACATTTGCGGAACCCGGATGAAGAACAAAGTTGTTCTTCGAAAAACTAGGAATTTCTTTACCCCTACTTGGCAGGGTCATAACATAACTTTTGACTTGGTGCTCAGAATTCAGAACCGTTTGCATCGTTGGAAAGGTTTTCTAGAGAAATAGTTCAATCCCTAAAATACTAATGCCTTCAACAGTCAAACTTTAGGGACCAACGCAAGTTCCGACCCCAAATTCTGCTTCGAAGACCTTCAAAAATGCAAATTACTAGAACATAGAAAATACCGAAAAAATCATAATGAATTTAATATCTTCTTTTATTAGTTCAATATCTAATTTTATTCAAACTATTAATGATGTTCCATTTAATGCATGTGATGGTGACTTGGCTTTTCCTATGTCACTTGATATCTTTGATCTTTCTCACGAATGTCCTCTTGCTTCAGAGGATATTTTGTTGCAAGAAGATGAAATCATTGATACTTTCCTTAATGTTACTCTACCTTCTCTTCCATTCCAATGCATTCTCTTCTAGAGATGATGCATCAGCAATGATGAACCTCCTTCCACATCTGATTCTCCCTGGATCGATGTTGAGAATGTTTCTTCAAATAATTATTCCACATTTGATCCTATTTGGATCGATGTTGAGAATATGTATTCAAATAATTATTCTACTAGTTGTGATGAGTCTGTACATGCAATCTATGTCTCTGTTGCCCCTCAAAGGCCTAAGAGACCGATCATTCATGTGACTCCAGCTAGTCCTTCTTCTAAAAGGATTTGTTCTATAGATGGTGTTCCATTTGATGGTGATTCTCCTGATCATTCTACGGCTCCCTCTTACAGAGTAGTAGCCCATGTTTACAAGAACAATATGAATAAACAACCAAATCTTCCTTTAGCTCCCAAACCTACGACTAAAGCACCTAGTAGTTACGATCTTGTCGAGCAACCTCGGGCTACTCCGGATAAGATCTCACTGTGAGATTTGCTTCAGTTTGCTCCTACCGCCCCTCAAAGGAATGCGTATCTCGGTGATAAATGGGGTTCCTTAGACTTTACAGACTCCTTCAATCAGGAATATAAAGTCGACCCGATCTACTTAGACCTTCTGATAACATCATCCGCACCCGCTATTGAAGATGCTTACTCTTTTGTACCGTGGGGTAAGGTGAATGTAAATTGTAATGTTCTTGGTGTTGATCCTCCTTCTAAGGAAGACGATCACACTTATGTTAAGGAGGTTGATGTTGGTAGACCTGTCAAGAAAGATGATGGCGATCTCATGAAGGAGTGTTATCCCCGTTGTTGGGACAACGCTCTTTATGAGGATCCTCCTTTTCAAGATCTACAAACACGTTATGGCCCTGGCTTTTAGCTTGTTTCTAAATTTGGCTATGAGCGTAAAGGTTGTGGGTGTAACAAACAAGGCATTCAAGTCCCTATAGAATTCGCGCCTCGTAAGCATAATCTAGGGCTTGGTTGCTCGAATGAACAATCTAAATGGAAACCACGATTGAATGGTGACATGAATTCCGCTAAACCCTGTTCTCATGGATTCATATATCCTCCTTTGTCTTCTATCTTCATGCCTTCTTCTTGTGAGAAGTCAAACCTTTCTCCACAAGAGAAAGACTCGCTTCCTACTCCTCATCCTTTATCTGAGCAAGAGCATATTCTGTTGTGGCTTCTAAAAGCCCGCTTAATTACTCTTCCTTCTCCTACGTGCAAGAAATTTCATAAACATGATAAAGGAAAACATTCTTTATGTGCATACCATCGAGTGCCTGGCCATTCCACTAGCGAATGTAAGGCCTTGAAAGATAAAATACATCTTTATGATTCAGGTGCCATCAAACTCCCATTTGATTGATGCACCTACCTTTTCTTCACATGACAAGTGATATTGAGTTTTACCTCTATCCTGCATGCTAAGTGTGGTTCTCCTCCCCTATATGTTGGGGGCAACGATAACTCATTCTAGAGATGTGTGTCCTTCTTAAGGACCCTCTCTCTCTCTATGTCTTTCAACTGAAGCGTCCCTCGAGAGGACCCCTCTTCCTTTTGAAGGGTCCCCGAGGGACCCCTTTTGAAAGTCTTTGGATTCTTTCACATCTAGCTTTTCATACTGTGCGTCCCTTGAGTGGACCCCTCTTCCTTTTGAAGGGTTCCCGAGGGACCCCTTTGAAATCCTTTCAACCTGACGATGGTCTACATGACTGTATGCTTACTTGCTCTGCAGGACCGAGAACCTGTAGAGCTCCTTTACATTCTTATTTGGTGATACGGGTTTCCTCCTCGAGCGGTGTTTGCTTTTATCACCTCTTTTGTGGTGTTGGTTCTACTTCTGAGCAGATTTTGCTTTCATCACGCACTTTTTGGTGATACGGGTTCTCCTCGAGCGAGGTTTGCTTTTATCACCTCTTTTGTGGTGCAGGTTTTGCTTTCACCACGCGCTTTTATCACTTTTACTTGGTGATACGAGTTTCATCCTCGAGCGGGGTTTGCTTTTATCACCTCTTTTGTGGTGCGGGTTCTACTCTTGAGCGGGTTTTGCTTTCACCATGCGCTTTTTGGTGATACGGGTTCTCCTCCTCAAGCAGGGTTTGCTTTTATCACCTCGTTTGTGGTGCGGGTTCTACTCCTGAGTGGGTTTTGCTCTCACCACGCTCTTTTTGGTGATACGGATTCTCCTCAAGCGGGATTTGCTTTTATCACCTCTTTTGTGATACGGGTTCTCCTCCTCGAGTGGGGTTTGCTTTTATCACACGCTTGCTTTGTGGTGTGGGTTCTACTCCTGAACGGGTTTTGCTTTCACCATGCGCTTTGTTCATCTCTCTCTTATCTCTTCCATATACCGGATCGAAGATCTAAATTTTCTTCATCCTGAGTATATGCTCGTTCTTTAGCTTCATAGTTTTGCAGAACTACGAAGTCCTCTTTAGACCCTGCACTCTCTTAGGTTCGCCAGATCGCTGTCTGCTTCCTCGATGGTTCAGGTATACGTTTCTAACCCTACTCTTTCTTGATCTACTTTACCGAGCACTCATCATTGCTCGTGCTCACTAAAGTGGGGGCAAAATGTATAAGAGTGAATTTGCATCCCCTATGCAAATCCCTTTCTTGCCCTTATCCATTTTACAAAACCAAGTCCGAAGGCTTAATTCCACTTGAGCCCGCTGCTTGCATCACACTTGGCGCCTGTTTTGAGCTTTAGTGGAGGCATTTCTGTCGAGGACGCCTACGCAGCACACTTACGTCCCTGGCGGATTCCTATGGCTGAACCTGCTGAGGCGTTACTCTTCTCATTGGGAGTCAAGTTGTAACGCCCCCTTCGGCCGACCAACCCGAATATGGCTGTTTTCTTCATCTCCCCTTCAAATTCACCCCTTCCATATGTATTTCATCTTCTACCATCTTCCATATGTATTTCATCTTCTACCATCTTCTACACATCTCTTCACATCTTCTAAGAGCTTCCTCACTTCATTCACAAGCTTCACAATCTCTTCACAAGCTCCATATGCATTTCGTCTTCTACCATCTTCTACACATCTCTTCACATCTTCTAAGAGCTTCCTCACTTCATTCACAAGCTTCACAAGCTCCAAGCAGCTTCTTCACCATCCCTTCAATCTCCAACCACTTTACACTTCACAACAGCAACATCAACACTCCACCACTTCAATAGAGCAAGTGTGGAACAGAACACCATTGCAGCAGAGGCTTGAGTTCCTCTCATTTTCTCCCCCTTTAGCCTTGAGTGCTCTTGGTGGAGGTGGTAAGCTTTCACTCCTCTCCTCTATTACTTGGTTGAGTAGCATAACACTGTTTTGTAGTGCTTTAGTGCTCTTTACTTCATTTCTACTTTTCTCTCTACCTATCTGGCTGTCTGTGGAGGTGGGAACAGCAAAACGGGGTCTGACTGAGGCAGGCCCCCATACAACCACCCAACAATTTCCCTCTTCCTCTTGTGTGCAAGTATTGAAGACACCCACGAGCTGGAAACTTCATCATTCACATGGTTGTAAGTATTCCCTTCCTTTCTTCTCCTTATCTTTGTCATCTATTCTTTACTTTACTTCAATTCTACTACTTTGTCATCTAGGCATTTTCTGTGATATACTCAGTCTCTGGTCCGTACGAGACACCAGTGCGCCTCCGGGACTACAGCGCACCGCGCTGTCATCCATTTCTTGCGTTGTCGTCCTTTGGCCGAGAACTTGTCAGTTTGTCTAGAGAATTTTCGTGACCTGATCTTTCTGAACCTGAAACTCTCGTCGTTGTTCCACTAAGGTAGTATAGGGCAGTTCGCTCTATGAGGCTCTCTAAATGAAGAGAACTCGTGAGTAGTGAATCCCCCTATATTACAGTGACCTCTCGAGAAGTCTCGATGCTTCACCCCAATATGCACCACCTAGATGCAATAAGTGCTAATTAGACCATTCAGTCTCATGCTAGATGAGTTCATGTTATCCACTATTCATGAAATACGGGGTCAATGAGTTTGACTTAGAAACTATGCAATTGAATCCTAATATAAATATGATAATTTTGACAAACTATAGAAAATACCTCTTACCTGCTAATGGATGAGCTAAAGAGGCTATAGAATGAATGGTTTATAAGGCACAACACTTGCTAAAGCTTTTGCAAATGGGGTAGCAAGCTAAGTGGGCCTGATCTTGGTGGAAACTCCATGGTTAAGCACCCTTGAATCAAAGTAGTACTAGGATGGATGACCTCGGAACTCCTAATACTTCACCCTTGTAACCATCACCTAGATGCAATGAGTGCTAAGTGGACCATCCAATCTCATGAGAGATGGGTTTGTATGTGTTGGAATAATTATTGTCATTGATGTCAAAGGTAAGGGTCGACCCATGAATCTAAGTTTGGCACCCAAAATAATCAAATAAAAATGTATGCAGTGTGGGCTGACCACCTTTTGTGTAGCGTCCAATTTAGTGACATTTAATGTAATGTCGTTTTTCCTCTTATAGTTATTAAGTATTTGCAGCAGATTTAATATAATAAATATTAGAGTTAATATAATTCATAATATGCAATGATCAAAATAAATGTGAATAATTAATGTAAATTACAAACATGTGACAATTAAATAATTAACATAATAAATGGAATAACACCTCCACATAGATTAATCATGTTAACACCAAAATCATATAAACAATATTCCCAATATTGTTGAATCAAGGGTTTTCAATACTTATCTGAAAATCACAGAGAGGTTGCTATCCGACACTCAGAGGAATGGTTACAAGTCCAGGCTCTCCACGGCAAGGAAGCACCCCCGGAGGAAACCAATTCTCACACAAAACCCAACCTGCTTTCACAACATATATAACACAACCCTGGCCAGGACACTCTTGGGTGTATGATGTACCCTAAGTTGGACACACATTGTGTGCCCCTTCTCCGAATGCCTCCAATGCCCGATAGCTATTGTTCTAACCTTCACTCAACCGTTGCCCTCTGAATTTCTCTTTTCCTTTTTCTCTTCTCTCCTTGAATGTTCTCCATGCCCCTTTCCAAGTCTCACATAAATGCTTTATATAAGCTTTAACGGGTGGTTTGCAAACCATCACTCTTTCACAAAGGTTGTCTTTTAATAATTATTTAAATAAATAATTATTCTTCCCCTTTAAAAGAGTGTTTATACATATTCTTTATTAACTCTCTTTTAACCAAAGGATCATAATATCCTTTATTTTCTATCTCCCTTTTAATTCTAAAGGGTTATTTCTCGTTTCTCTTTGTTGGTAAAATCTAACACCTCACGGAGTGCAGGTTTATGCAGACTGACTATATTACGCCAATGAGTGCTCTTCAAATTAGGAGGCAAGCTCCTGTTGTGCTGGAATGCATGGAAAAAAGAAAAAGTAATCCTAAGTCCTATCTTTTTGTTCTTAATTTGGAAAGAGGCACAAGGTTAAGAAAACCAAGAGCGTTGCAGCTAAGGATTTTCTGGTTTAGCGGATCATTAACTACAACTAAGCTAACTGCTTTAATCTATCAGTTTCGCAAAGAAAGCGAGCATGAGGAAATGGAGCAGAGTTTGACTAGCGGACGATAAAAGAGTTTAAGAAGATTCTCTACTTGAAGGCAAGGTGGCGCATCTATCAGCTCAATCTAGACAAGTTTATTGGGCACAAAGCAGATTTAAGAATTTACCATGACAATCTTATGAAACCCTATGTGGCATAACACTTGATCAAAATAGTAAAGACTTACAAAACAGATTTATCATCACAATCTTATGAAACCCTATGTGGCATAACACTTGATCATAATGATAAAAGATTCACAAAACAGATTTATCATCACAACCTCTTGAAACCCTATGTGGCATAACAATTGATCACAATGGTAAAGATACACAAAACAGATTTATCATCACAATCTCTTGAAACCCTATGTGGCATAACAATTGATCATAATGGTAAAGTTGCACAAAACAGAAAGAATTCACCATTACAATTGCATGAAACCCTATGTGGCATAACAATTAATCGTAATAGTGAAGACACATGAACAAATACCAAAAGAGCAATATTGAGGGCAAGGTAGGCGCAGCATATATTTCTCTCTCAAGCAAAAGTTATTTACAAATGAGCAAAAGCTCTTATTTATATACATCAAAGTGTAGGGAACCACTAAAATCACCTTAGGTCATCTAATCTTACAATGCAT
>VDFB02060735.1:0-14575 GCA_007258455.2 Sequoia sempervirens
CCTAGTGTGTGTGGATGCATAGTTTAGTTGTGTTAATACATTTGATATTGTTAGTATGATTTATGATACTCTGTGCGTTGTTTGACTATTTTCTTATTCAATAATCTTTCATTAATGTTATTTATGTCGATGTGATGATTCTATGATGATATTAATTGGATTCAACATTAAATTATGATGCAGTTGATAATTAATCATGTTATCTTATGATATTTTGTTTAGAATGTTATTTCATCATTGATATTGTAATTGTTAGCATAGCTTAGGTGAGAAGACAGTGTAGCACCACTCGTTTACGAGTGTCCTACTACGCTGTAATTCCTTCTCACGGTAGGATGTTTGATTATATATATAAACATGTGTTACTTGACGTTTGTTTGGATGCAGGATTGCATGAATAAGTCTCAATTCCACCTACTTCGGCAGGACAAGGCAAGCATTAAATTAACCCAATGGGTAAAATGTTGAAAAAGGGAGTAGATTTGGAAGTGTCCCCATCCCAAGTCTATCGTCTTGTTGTAAGTTATTGTGTCATGACTGAAGTTTTGTCCTGGTTGTTTTGTATTTGGATTGTTGAGTATTTATTTTATGGTTAGTGTTTAATTAATTAATCTTATTTTATAAGATAATTAATTAACATTGCATTGTTACTTGATTTAATTGTGAGTTTGAAAAAAATGTTAAATTTACATATATTGTAATTTAAAAGTATTTAATTAATTAAAATGCAAGAAATTAAATTAAATTAATATTGTTGAGGATAATTAAATATTATCTTTTTATTAATATTAGATTAGAAAATCATGTGGAGATAATATTTTGATTAAATAAATTATTTTAATTAAAATTGTAGATAAGTTGTGCTTTTAAATGCTGGAAAAAGGACCAATAATAGAAGAGGATTTTTGACAAAAGAAAGCAGAAGAGTTTTATTGATTCTTTTTATTATTATTATTATTATTATTATGAGAGAGTTATTCACACACACAAGTTTTCTCTGTTGTTTTGGATTTGTAAAAAGAAAAATAGTTTTGGTTTTGTGTTTTCTGGGCAAAATTATTGTGGTTGAAGAAAAGATAGATTCAAAAGTGAGCTAAAGACAGGAATTGGAAAAGAAGCTACAGAGGGGTTCCATGTTCGAAATAAGAGTATTGTGCTAGATTCTTCACCAGACGAAGGACTTCAGGTTTTCTTTTGTTATTTATTATTATTTTTGTTGTGCTTTGAACAATATATTGGCTGTGTTTTGAAAAATTTATAAAAAGAAGTTCTGTGATTTGAAAATTTATTCGTATGAAACCCTTGAATCTTTTGTGAAAACTTTAGCAAAACCCCTTCGAAATTCTTCAATATAATTTAGAAGAGAAATTTATTGTTTGAAAAGAAAATCAGTCTTCTTTTATGGGTTAAAATTTTATGCCAGAGTTTTATACAGGGATTGATAGAAAATAAATTTATTTATATTATTTGATTTGTAAATTGTGGATATATATTATGTTCTTTTAGAATAAAAATAATTAAAAATAAATAAATAATACCTATTCATTATTCTTCATTATTCTGGTTCTAATATATTATTTTCTTGAATTAATATAATGCATATAATTCAAATTTCAAAAAGAAAAAATCACAGAATAAAATTATTGCTTTGAATTTTGTATTTTATTTGAAATGAAATTTAAAAATAAAATTGAATTAAATTAAAGGAAATAGTAAATATAAAATGAAATTATATAAAATAAAATAAAAAAATTTATTTTTGTTATTGGGGGTGGGCGGCCGGCCGCGGCCGTACCACCCACGAGGCCCAAGTGGTAGCTGTACACTGCCACCACAGGCTACACACAGCAGCCGAGGCTGCTAGGCGCAGCCAGTGGGGGCTGCCTACCCCCCCCCCCCACTGCCCACAGTACATAGTACTGTGGGCTTCGCCCAATATGCATGCCTTTAGTTTTTTTTAAAGAAAAAATTAAATTCGTTTGTAAATTTAAGTGCGATTTGACTTATTTTATTTTTATTTTATATATATATATATATATATATTAGACTGTAGGAATCGGGTAGCACGACCCCCTATAAACTGTAAGTGCACCTGGTAAACTTTTTAACGTGACCGGCGGTGCGACACGTTACCCTCGGGTACCACGAGTGGGGGACTGAGAGACTTTTGTGACCAACCTCACGCTATGGGAAAGGTTACAGCCAACCAAGCTGGGGCCCCAACCCTATTTTTATATTTATATAAATATATATAGTAATATATATATATTATATATATTATTTAATATATATTTATTATATATTATTTAATATATATATATTGAGTTTTAAATTTGTTTTTTTTTATATTATTCGAATATGACTTAGTTCAATTTTTTTTATAAAATAGTTTTATAATTTAATTTTTATTTAATTCGAATATGGTTGATAATATAATTTTATATAATTAATTAATATATTTAATAATTTTTTAAATGATATTTAATGAATTTTGTAATATATTTTTGGTAAAATGATTTTTATAAAAAATGCTTTACTCTTAATATATTTTACGTCGAAGGCGTATCCTACTATGAACTGCACCAAACTATGTTTTAAAATCGACGGCTGAAGCCATCCCGGAGACGACTCTCCAAACTTTGACTGTTCATCGCTTTAAAACACGCCAGTCACCGCTTTTCAGGCTTTCATTGCTTTTTCACGCCTTCACCTTCACGCCGTTGAGTTTAGAGAAGTTTTCCCAGTTGTTTACGAACCTTTTACTTCTCCACTTGCGTCCCTTGGTGAGGTTTTCACGCCTTCCTTTGTCTATCGACAGTCTCCACTTGCGTCCATTGTAGAGAGTACATTCCACTTGCGATTGTCGATGGGAAAGGACATGCCACTTGGGTCTGATATTTTATTGCTGCATTTACTCTCACCACTCCCTCTCTCACGCCTGAGAAATTGAAACATTCTGTCATGCCTGAAAACAAAATTTGACACTGTCGCTTTATGTCTCACGGGACACTCTTTCGCTCTTCAAATTCCACTACATGTTTTCAGAGGTCTCGGTTGGATTCTCCACTGCCAGAAATGACGAGCTAAGATATTCAAAAGAAGGCTGCCAGAATTGGCGCAGTCGTGGATGCATGCTCGGTAAGGAGCAGCTTTCACCCAGAAAGTTGTCTCACACTGGTAAAACCAACTTTCAGGCAATTGAAACATTCCTCACCACACGCCTAATTTCTTTTTGACTCACAACTGTAGGGAGAATGGTTTTGGTTCGTCTCATTTTTATTAAATTTCTGTTTGAGTAGGGTTTCGTAATATTTTATGGTTTTGGTTCGTCTCATTTTTTTAAAATTTCTGCATGAGTAGGGTTTCGTAATATTTTTCCTACAAATTTTGCCCTTTTTTCTCTTCGGCATGGCATGGCTGATAGTACGACACATTTTATCTCAACTATTAAGGGTTAGTATTTTTGAGCTATGATTTAAGTGCCATATATTTGGCACTCATGTGAATGTTGCTCTCTTCAATAGGGATGTTTGGCATTTGCTGTGTATGTTTCATTCTTAAATCTCTCAATATGGTTTGTGGTGCATGAACTTCTTTAGGGCCTTTATTAGTAGCTATTTTCTGGCTCTCATGATCACCATGATAAATGGACCCCAGTGACTGCCTCAAATTTTGCTTGTATGTTCCAATAAAATCTCCTCCGAAGCACTGGAATCAGTTTCGTTAAATGTGAACAGAGGTCCTTCAAATGGGTTCTGCATAAATTTGTAAATCTTGATGTATTTCCCATCGCCCCAAGAAGGTAAAACTGCAAAAACACATCAATCTGTATAAGGAATGCTTATGTTCCCAATAAATGTTATAAGTGTTCAAATGGGTTCTCTACATAAATCTGTTCCTTAATGTATTCCACATTGCTCTGAGAAGCAAAAACTGAAAAATCACATCAATCTCTATGCTTATGTTCTTAATATGTGTTAAATATGTAACAAAGGGTTTTCCCAAGCTGGTTCTGCCTATTTTATTTATTAATTTATTTCTGATGAACCCATAAAGAAAATATTGAAATATCTTGTTAATACCTGCTAGTCTCTTCAATCTATGTCTAGATTGAACCCAACAAGAAAAAATCACTTCATATCTCGATGTTAAGCTCCTAGAAAAATTAATCATCAGCTGTTTATGCTTTTAGCAGTCACACTGTGTGCTTATAAATAAGAATGAAAACATAATCCCAGACAATTGGAAGCACAGGAAAGTGTTGACATATGGGCATTGGTAGTTTTGAGCACTCATAATAAGGTTAACAGTCAGAACTTTCCTATTTCAATTTTAACTCACAGAACAAAGGGAAAGCAAATGTTGTCATCCCCTCCCTTGAAAAGATACTGATGAGGGTATAATTTAAAAAAAAAATCTTTGCAAGAATCTACAACAATATTATAACCTTCAACAACAATTGACTAGATTCGTCGACGCTTAGAGTCAGAACTGTTAAAAAAACTTGTCCATTTGTAAACCAGAAGTTTACCAAGGTTTGCACAAGTTCCAAGTCAAAGCCTGACTCCACAATAGTCGCCTCCACTTACTGGGTATCATATGCCAAAGAAAACACAGAATGACCCTTAAGGCAAGAGGCTGTTAGGAAAGGTCCTAAAGCAAATGCTGCTAAGAAATGTTACCTAAAGTTACCCCAAAACAAAATAGCTACTAATAAAGGCCCCAAAGAAGTTCATGCTAATAAGAGACATTAAAGAGCATGGTGTCTGTAAAATAGTGTGGGCCAGACGTAATCCCAATTACGCCAATAGGTGTTCCCTGCAGAGCAAAGTGAGTGGTGAAAAATGATGAGCGGGTGAGATTTCATCTAGGGTTTGTTGTCAGCGCTTTTAGCTTCGAATTTGTGTATTTTAACATTTGGAATTCACGTTCTGACGTTTTACACCTAACTCAAACTTTCAGACAATTTTAAAAGTTAATTTGTTCAACTAAAATAACTTTCAGAACAACATTCGCATGCCATTCAATGCAGTTCATAACAATTATAAATAGTTCGTTGCAGTTTAATTTATGGTATGTACTTCCTATGGTATATCCAATTATTTTGCTAACAAATGTTGCTCCTACACTAACTGAAATTTAGGTATTGGTTATTGTTTCCGTATTTTACTTTTTGTTTGAATTTTCTCCTTTTTCATGTTCTGATGTTTTAATTTATGGTATGTGCTTCCTATGGTGTATCCAACTATAGACTTCTAGCTACCACTGCCTATTTCATTGCCTTTATCTTCTATCATTGAGCAAAAGAAAAACTTCCAACTTGGCACTTGCTACTTGAGCTTGGCTGCTGATGACTTTTTTGGGTATGATCATTTTGTACAGTGTAATTATAGTACCATTTTTCTGTTAAGAATGTGATACAAACAAGGATATGAGGTCAAATTAATGATAGCCTGCCCTTGCAACCATGCTCCATGTTCCTTCTGTGCACTCAAATCAACACATAATATATTCATTAAATACATATTTCTTTATTAACTACAACTTAGCTGAAATTGTTGTTGTTGAACAGAATCCTATAGGCTAATGTGTTAATGTTGGAAAACAGTCACCACAGGCAGCATATAACAAAATACTTAAGGCTGATGTGTTAGTTTTGGAAAACAATTGGTACAGGCGGCTTTTAACAAAATACTACACGTCGCTATAGACAACTACCAAACCATTACAAGCAGCTACAACGCACACTCTAACAGCTACAGAACTTCCTACAAGTAACTCAAAGTATTTTTTAGGCAGCTACAGTCAAATTGCCTCTCTCCTCTGGTAAAAGAGCCTCCAAATATTATTTTAAAAGCTGACATAAAGATTTGGACTTGGAGCATTGGGTATGTTGACTCTTTGCCTTCCATGTTAACCCTTCGTGTCTTGCTGACATATTGCCTTTTTCTGTTTTTGGATTTTTAACTGCTACAAAACTCTACATTCAAGCAATGATGAACAGTCAGATTGTCGGTTTTCCTTTTTCTGTTTTATTTTTTATGTGTCATCATTAACGTTTCCACAACATCTTTATGATGCTCCCTCTGTCTGAAAATGTGCCTCTTCTTCTTGGAATTTTCACATCTCCATTGTCCTGACTGGGCATTAGCTCTCCAAGTATGTTACTTGTTGGTCAATAGGAAGACTAAGCTATCATCACATCACTGTGCTATTGGCATGAAACAATGTCCTTTTGTAAGAGATAGAGTCACACACATCTAGGCTGAAGGAAACTATTAAATCCGTTCCTCATTGAGACCACCAAAAAACTGTCATGAATGATTTCTCATAGCAGTTGTGTAACTGCTGGAAATGACTTTATGCAACAACTGAGTAACTATGGCAGAGGGATTTTTTGCAACAATTGTGAATGGCTTTCAACAGTAGTCACAACAATTTTGTAACAACTGGGAATAACTTGTTTAGCAACTTGGAGTGATTTTCTGTAGCATTGTATGGTTGCTAAAGAATGGCTTTCTGCAACAATAGTGACTGCCATGAACTTCACTCTTACCCACGTTTATGAAGTCTACCAATGCTTTGTGCTCTTAATTCACTAGTTTTTGGGTGATGCAAGATTGTTGTTTTGCCCAAAGATGCACATGCATCGGGATAACTTTGAGAATCATTAATTTGATGATTTAGTTTTCTATGCTTTTAAGTTTTTAACTGTAAAGTATAGATGTAGTACTTATTTGAAGTTCAATTTTGTTGAGCATATCTATATAATGCCATTGGTTTTCAATATTTATTGGCCATTTTTGGGATTGGACCATAAATAATTGTTTTTCCTTGGTTAATTTTGTCCTTGTCGAGAAAGCTTATTGTTCCCAAAATGTGTTTTTCAGATCCCCTTCTGATTATTCCTGATAATTATGGTTGAATATTTAAGAATAGCATAAAACTCAACAATATAAGTACAGGATCCGATTAGAAATTATACAACCAATATCAGATCAGATTTAGATAAAATATAAATATATTAAGGGAAGATTAGTCCAAAATCTATGAGTTATTAGGTAATCCAGATCAAATGCAAACTTAGGCCATGTCAAGAAATGTGACATATGTACCTTTTTCCTTTGATAGTTTAAATTCACTCCAAAATTGGAATATACACCTGCCATTTCCAATAAATAATGTAATGTCTTTGTCACCATGTTCTTTTTCTACATTTTGATAGCAAGCACAGTTACTTTTTTTTGTCATACTTTTCTACTTCTATTTCCATAGCTATTATGGTATATTGTTTTTACTTCACATATCCTTGCGATTGAATGTTATGCTGTTACAATTCTGTGAGTTTGAAATCATATATCCCAACTTGCCTGTTAATATCTTGTAGAGTGGTTCTACAATGTCATCGAGACCAATAGTACTTATGTCATCTCCAATGGCCGCATCAGAGTTAGGAACACAAAATATAGTAGTGGCACAAACCCTTATGAAATATTCCTCCATAGCTCCTCAACCATAACCAAACCATTGAATAATTTGAATCCATCTTGATTGTTCATGTCAAAGCCAAGAAAAGTGTTAAACAAATATCCAAACCATTTGAGATTTTTGCTTATAACCTTTGATGTAGGAGCGAGTGGAGATTGGCAAAGCAAGAATTGGATAGATTGTTGATACACAATTTTGTATCCAAAATTACAAAACAATTTGATACTCAACCGATATGTTCACTATTACATGCAAATTAAAAAAAGTTGCATTTCAAAATAATAATACAACAAGAGCCCAAGGTTTGCAATGACCACTTGTTGCATATAGCAATTAATTATCAAATTATATTTTCCAAATTTACTAAGGTTGATCCATTTCAAACAATATAACTATTCCAACCAAAAATTCGGCATACCCAATTGCACACAAAAAGTGCAATAGCTAGTTTTAATAATTTAAAATATATATGTGTGTGTGTGGAATTAAGATTATTTTCATAATGGATTTTATAAGTATAAATTTTTATATTTGTTTTAATTGTATATATATATAAATGGACCTTATATGTTGAGAGAGTGGATAATTACATATTGTTTTTATATATTACAATGTGATAATGTAATCGAGAAAATTAGAGATAAATTATGTGTTAGTTCTCAAGTAATTGATTTGTTTGATTGGCAAAATTTATTATGTTTGAAATTAATTGTGTAGCATTGTTTGCTTATTCTTGAGTCTTCATCGAATCTATTGTGATGTTATTTTGGATTGGGTTATGTCTCATGGGAAAACGCTAGAGTTAACTTGTCTGGTTTTAGGAACCTGGGTTGTATTTAGGACTTCCAGAGGTGGGAATACTAGTATCTATATTCAATCTTGTAATTTGATGGTTGTTCTTATATTTTGGTTTTGGTGGTGAGATTAAAGTACATGGATATTGTACCATTTGTAAATGTTAAACGTATGATTTTGGGCAAAAGGGTTATGCCTCGCAGTTGATCCAATGTTGGTTCAGTTTTTCCTTGTTGATACAATCTTGTTGTTTGGATATTTATGTGTTGAGTGTTTAGAGAGAGTGGCTCTAGTGGGGGTCGGCGCACAAAGGGGTTGTCAAGGTAACCCACATAGAGTTAGTGTAATCAGTGATAATCTAAGTAATAAACCATGGGTGGGTTTAAACATTAATAAGATAATTGTGATGTCTCGTCTGCCTATTAGTGTTATCGTAGACTAAAGGGGACTGAGAAGGTCGTGGTTGGCAAGATCGTTGTCTTGTCTTCACAAAAGGTTAATGATTTTGCATTAGTAACCCTATGGAGCAGCACCTTGAGATAGGCTATCAAGAGAACCATAGATGGAGGCGACACCTTTACTTGGTTGTCTGGAGAATCCATGTAGAGATGGTGGCGGCACCTTGTGATAGGATGTCTGGATAATCCATGTTAAGTCATGCGATGACACTCTCCTCTAACATTCCATTGGTGTTGTTTGTTGAAGTCCTCTGGAAGTGGTTTAATGAGTTGCCTTTGATATTATGATTTTAGATTTAAGGATAATGTGTATCATGTCTTGATGTGGTAATTTTGGAAAGTGATTTATTGATTTGTCTTTGTTTATTGTTGGAAGTAGTCTTTGATATTATGTCTTGAGTTTCATTGATGTTGTGATTGTGACTTGTTGTTATGTTCAAAAATGGTTTGTTGTTGTGCCTTTTGGATTTATCTTTGTTTAGTTTTCTATGTGGTCTTTGATGTTAAGTTGTCTGTCTAGAGTTAGTATTGTGTTACGATTAGACGTGCTTGGTCGAGGATCCTTCCTTGTCTACTCCCAGCACGGGAGTGGTTGGGTGGAACGTGCTTCACACCTTGTTGGGTTCCCTTTTGGATGCAGATGTATCTTTTGTTGCAGGGTTTTAGCGGATGTTGTTGATCCAGTGTTCTTATGTACCAGATGTATGTTTATACCTCAGATGTAATGTATTCATTGATGTATCCTCTCCCATGTGTGTTGGGATGACCTTGATGTAATTTTTATATATGGTTATTGAGATGTATTTTCTGATAGTTGTATTGTACTATCATATTGATGTAATGTATATTTAGGCCATGTAATCATTTAGGAACGATCATTTGTAGTAGTTGTTTATGTAGTGTTATATCTGTGGAAATATAAATGCTTCATATCTTTATGATTGCTTTCACTGGCATATGTACATATGTTATTAATGCGGTTATTTTTAATGGATATTTAAAATGATGATATGAGAATGAATGGATTTATATAACTATTTAATTATTGTTTAAACTATTGTCTTGGTTATGGGTTAGAATAGTAATGTCACCCTGTGTACCCCAAGGGATTTAGTTGTGTAACTTGGATCATTGTTTGTTGGAACACTTAAGTATAATTATTATGTTCTTTTAAAAAAAAAAAATTATTGCATCTGTATTAGTTCCTTTGGGGTTCGCACGACGGGGCGTTACTACTCTCTCCTATTTGGAAGGATATTGTTGGACATAAAGATGACAAGAAGGCCTACTTAGATGAACATGCTAAGGTCACCTTAGATTCTCCCTCATGTTAAATTCATCAACAAGAACTCACATATGTTAATGCTATGAATGCACAAGTATCCATTAGATCTCCCTTGATTATAGGATTTCCAAAAAGATCTTTTAGACCTCTAAAGAGTCCTCTAATCATTGGGCTACCTAAGATTCCTTTTGAACCTCCTGAAACATAGAAAAATAGGATGAATCAAATTGGCAAAGGCACGCCAAAAGGATGATAATACACCCTATCTTCCTATTTTCATTAGGAAATGAGATCCTCACAAAGAATTGACTAACAACCCTTAGGTGAATCAACTCAATGTGAGAATCTTCAAGCTTCCTTATGATTGAGGACGAGGGTACAAGGATGAACAACACTTTTGGGAGAAAAACTAAAAATAGAAATTCAGCCTAATTAAACCAATTCAAACTTGCAACATCAATTTAAAGCATTATACTAATAGAAATAGATAACTTCTAAGAGATCTAAGAAAGCTTGAGTGTTGTGTACCTGCCACCAAAATGCAGTTTTGAGAGGAAAATTGGGACTCATTCGCCCATGAGTGAATGGGTATTTTGTTATGGTTTTCATAAAACATTCAAGAGGCTCTGATATTGATTTGTAGCTTCTGTTTGATCTAAGTTTCAATGTTAGGGATGGATCATGGTTGGTTAGTAGACTTTGGGACAAGCTTTTGGTGGTAGGGGACAATGGGATCCATACAACTTGGGATCACTTTAAACCGAGGACCGGGCGCGACAGGGGTGCCGGATCATGCGATGGCTGATGGACTGCGAGGAAGCGGGGATGGCCAGCGAAAAAAGGATGGCCCACCCACTCGCCAAACCGCCGAAGATGGACTTGAGGAACCAGCGGCGTTGCAGCCGGGTTGGAGCGTGGAATGGGTCACTGGCAAAACGCGGAACAGACTGTTTGGGCAATCTTTGCTCCATCTAATGTGGATTCCGCTCCATGACCCTGAGAACTTTAAACAATGAATTAGATCTTAATTCACTCCATCTGTCCTCACCGAATATCTGTCCGCCGCTCTTTCTTTTGTTAAATTTCTCTTCAAAATGCTCTTGAGATATCTTGAAATTGCTAGAGAAAATAACCTTGTATTTATAGGTATGTATCCTTAATTTCCTAAAATTCAAATATTACAAGCCAAAATTGAAATATGAATTCAGGGACATTAAAATACCACCGAAAACATATTTTAAATTTAGGTTCAAAGGACTAGGGAGGACCCATTCACCCATGGGTGAATGGGTCCCAGGCTCTTATTTTTAGAACACACATTGCTCAAGGTAAAGCGTTATGTAATGTCATTAATTATTGTCAGAATTCCCCTTCAAAAAATGTAATTTATTAGGCTTCTAGATGTAAAATAGGGTTTATTAAGACCTAATTAAGTCCAATTTTATTAGGAGGGCCCAAAAAATGTGATAATGTAAAGGGATACATTTTTCTAAACTACATTTATCCCCCACTTTAGTGAGAGGGTGACCTTGTGTCAAACTCACACTAAAGTAGATAATCAAGAGATGTCTAATTGTACAACTGTTTGAAGGATAATATGACAAGGATCAAGGAGTATGATCAAGCCCAAAAGATCTAAAATCTCATGGAAAAACCAACAAGGGCACAAGGAGACACATCAACAATGACAAGATAATCATACAACATCAAAGACTTAAAGAAAAGAAAAGGGGTGGATCAAGACTTGACTATTTGTACAACTTGATGTGGATCAATCCTTAGCTATTTGTCCAAAAATATTGACAAGTGAAACCCATTGTCCACTATGCAAACAAAATTCACTCCCATGGGCTAGTGAAATATGTTATCCACTAGGTGAGCCCCTAGAAAGTGACTAAGTGATAAAGTCATGCTAGGTCTACAAACTCTCATTATACAATGAGAAATTCATGCCAAGTCTACAGGCTCTCATTGCACTAACCATACCAAAGTTATACCTCTGATAACTTTGATAATGCATCAAAAAATATGAACTTCTCGAGCTTCATAAGACTAGCAAGTTGTGTTATGCTATACAATTATTAACAAAAATGACTCCCCTAAGCAAGGTGTGTCATGCTTGGTGGTCATGGAAAAGGATTGTAACTTTGAGCTTCACAAGGCTAGTAAGATGCATTATGCTAAACACTTATGAAAAAATTGCAAATAATATAAGACACATTCACAGGTATTTTTCTTAGTTCACGAAAGGTCTCTCCTTAGGGAACACTATGCCTAATGTCTCCAAGAGAGAACAAGTCGAGGATAAAATATTTTCCACTTAGGGAATGCAATGCGTAGCATTTCCACTTAGAGGGATGTTGTATACCAAGAAAGGTCGCACTCTTGAAGGAAATAAAACCCAATGACACCTCCAAGAAGATGACACATCACATGAAGTAAGAAGACCATGCTAAGAAACATAAGATATAATCAAAAAAATTAAAATGACAATGCCAATGTATGCCCCACTTTAAAGAAACCACTAACACCATGTTGTGAGCAATTACTTAAAGTAGAAAATGATAAATTCTAACAATAAATAAGACATGAGATCTTATTTGTAAATCCCCATGTCAAGCATATGTTTCTAAATGAAGCTACGCCATGAAGAGGGGTTGCTCCCAAAAATAAAATCCCAAAATAACACATAAGGAATCCATGGATTTAGGGTCAATGTATGTCTTTACTACAATGATATTATAGAGCTTGGAAATGTCACCATTCCCTAAATACTCTTAGAACTAGAAGAATGACACATAGAGATCAAAAACACAGAAAATATTTTGGGTCAACATGGAAGAGACCTAAATGTCCCAATGCCTTGTATCATCTGCAAAAGGAAAACACAAGACAAAAGAAAAGATAAATGTTTGCAACATATAGAAGAATGTAGGTACAAATAGAGGAATGAGAATAAACACATGTCAAACAAAACAATATAGGGGATCACATTACACACATGCAATCATACAAAAAACATGAAAATTAAAAAAAGGAAAAGACTAGTAAAGCACATGCAAGTCAACCTATAGCAAGTCATCGACATCCCAATCTTGTTTAGTATATGTAGAAGGTGGATAACTAGCCAAAGGGTTAACAGGCACCACACTGGGACAATACTAATACAACCCATTGCTCTACACTAAGTGCCGGGACAAGGATGATTTGAGATGGGTGATAGAGCTCCCTTGCAATATAAGAGATAAGCGAAAATAAGTGTAAAACATGCAATAGTGGTATGCTATGATCCTGGCTTTATACTGGCAAGGAAGCAGCATATTATTAATGCATACTTTAAGGGATTATCTCTATGAATTAAAATTCATCAAGAATCCTCTTTAAAGCATGAAACTCATTAGTGAGATTCCCAAGAGTTATATGATATGCATAATAATTCATTTTTGTACTCTTACCTCTTTTTTTTCCTTTGATAGGTGGCAATTGAATCCATCCTAGATGGAGAATTTGTTCAATTTTTTGTTCAATTTCTATTTTAGTATGTAGGAATGGAAATTATTTGACTTTATAAGGTTTGGATCTCTCACTTGTTTGAGCAACTTTTTGAACCTAAGATGACCCTATCATCCTTTTGAGGGATTTTTTCATTATGAGGGAGGAGATTTTTTTCCTTGGAAAATGTGGAGGGGGGAGGATCTTGATATCCTATTCCTTTAGTATCTTCAATTGGGATTCAAGTTCTAACAACTTATGAATCTTGTGTTCATTTGTTCTGTTACATCCTTGCTTGATTAAGATCTTAAATCCTTATTATAAGTCTCTTCTAGGTTAATGGGTGTGTTGGTGACTTATTAGTGTAGGATGGTTGAGTATGTACTTGGTTAGAGAGACTAGGTTCACTCATGGTTGGAGGTTTAGGCTTGGTTTCTTATTCTATTTCAGGATGTAAAAGAACAAACATCTCAAGTGGTGGAATAATAGGAGGTGTTGGTTGTTGCATGAAGTGGTAAAATTATGCATTATTTTCAAGGTTGTTAAGGAAATTGTTTATGAATTCATGTATGCTATCATCATCATCTCCTATGATGTCAACCTTACAAGAAAATTCATTAAGAGTTGATTGAGCATGATTAGGTTCTATTGCATTACGATCATTACCAAACACACAACTTGAGACATCAACTAAATACATTAAGAACTTCCATATATTACAAATTATACACATGTTCATTATGCAAGAATGAATTGAAATGCAAAGAGATAACAAACTTTCATATTTGAAGAAAGGTAAATTTTTTATTATACTATGCAAAAATATAAAAAATGATGTTTTTAAATGCAATTTTGAATTCACATAATGCAAGTTGGTTTTGAAAAATTAACCTTAATGTAAATGATTTTAGAAAACAAAAAATTAGGAACAGGAATGCAAAATGCAAAAACAGTTATTTTGATGCTCTTAAATGCAAAAAAAGCCCTAATCGGGGACTCATTTTCCCATGGTTGAATGGGTCTTGCTTGAGGGTTTTAAAAAATAAATTATAGGTTT
>VDFB02060737.1:0-98151 GCA_007258455.2 Sequoia sempervirens
TTTTTTTTTGTAAAATTCCCCTTTGCTATTATATAGTCGTCAATATTTTATTTAGAAAAAAATAAAAAATCCAAAAATAAAATACCAGTCGAAAAATTTTATTCCTAAAAAATAAATCAAAAATCGCATATTGAAAATTTTTTGATTTGAAAGAAAAACAAAAATAAAATAAAATAATATAAGAGTGGGGAGGTATAGGGTCCGTGAACCCATAGCTCATGAGAAAAATAGATGACTGTTCACTATCATCCATTTTTCTCATGTCATCCATAATAAATAGTGGTCCTTTCCATGACCTGGAATGATTGACATCATGCATCCTTTTACTTTCCATAACCCCTATCGCATTCCATATCACCCATAATAAATTGGTCTTATACCTAACTGGGGGAAAATACTATACCTTCATCATTGGATCTTGTGTTTAATATAAAAAATCACTTTCACTCAAATAGACAACATAAAAAATCATAAAACTATCAAAAAATCAAAAAATTATAAAAGCTTCAAAATACAAAAATAGAGTCAAAGTCAGTCATGTCAATCTAAGTCTAGTTGAACTACATTGCCTTTGTGACTTAACGTAGGCAAGGCCATCTGTTGATTTTCCTTTGAGGCATTAGTTCAATCCTCTTAGGTTGGTCGAATAAAAATCATGACTCAGTCCTTTGTAAGTAAAATAATGTGATGTCATGTCAAACTACAAGGTCTTTGTGCATTGTTACATAGGCAAGACCATCTATCAATGAGCCCCCGAGGCCACCTAGGTTGGTCTTTTAGGATGTGTTGCATCAGTCATAATAAATAAGAAATTGTCAAGCTTAGACACAAATAGTAATCAAAACATCAAAAAAGTCACGTATCAACAAGACAACAATCCAACAAAGTCACCTAGTCAAACCAAACAAATTGTCAAAATTGTCAAAATAATCAAAATGTCAAATTGTGAACTACTCAAATTTATGTCTTATACAGGATGTGTCCTTCCTAAAACTAGACATTGTCATCTAGTCAAACATCATCATTTTCTTATACAGGTAGTTACATGGTCGAAACTAGACTCAATCTCTTATATGACATGTGTCTTTCATGAAACCAGGCTTTGTGAAACAATCAACCTATCAATTACCTAGTCAATTAACTGTTAAACAATTAAATTTTGCAAAACACTTTGAATGGTTGTTGACCTTGTGGTTTGTTTTGTCTTATCTTTTTTTGATTTGTCTTTGAGTTTGGTTACTATCTTCCTCAAGGATGTCCCATGAAGGATTTAGAGGAGCGATGATGTCTGACGGCTTTTCTCTTTGATTGTTGTTTGTGGGTTGTCTTGGAAAAAATATTGGTGGCAACTTTTCCCTTAGTATGAGCTAAGACATTCCTTGTCTGCAATTGTCTATTTTGCAAGTGGATGACCTTGCATGCCTTGGTCTATATCATACCATGGTGTTTGTTCTCCATTTGTGTCATTTTAATACTCAATGATTATTAATGTAACGCCTATTATGTATTTGACAAAGTATTGAAGATTCTTCTTTCATACTAACATCTAGGTCTTCCGTGCTAACACTTCTTCCATCCACATTGTGATAGAGTCCTGTGACACAAAAAAACACATATTTTGCATGTATAATCATGTTAGAGCATTATTTACACATTATCATCCATACATAGTACATTATATACATTTGCATCAAAAAAATACAAAATCATCCATGGCATATAGGCATACAGACATACATATAAGTATCCATTGCATACATAACAATAATCCATGAAGGCATCCATTATTATAATCCATGATCATTTATCACATTTTGCATTTGCATCACATAAACATAAAAATGACATTGTATTTCATTATTTATAGGCATTACATGACATACACATGGCATAAACAATATCATAAAAGTAAAGTCATCATCACATAGGATCATATATAAGGCATCATCACATAGAACCATTACATCATCATATAGACTACATGAACATCATTAAAGCATCCATCATATAGTAAATACATAATAAAAAATTTCACGTCATATAATTTCCACAAATAGCGATATATATATATATATATCGCTCAAAATGTGTCATAGTACAATATCATAATGTATCTCCCAAATAATATCTCATAGGCTCGATGGATAAAATACATGTGTCAAAATACATAAGTCAAAGTAGGGTGTATCTTAAGTTGCCATGCTCTCTGGAGGGTGATGGTTTGTCATAAGGCTCTGATACTCCACCACTGCTCTCTTCCCTACTGCAAGATCAACTCTATGATCATCTATTATGGGACTGACCACTGCTCAGTTCCACTGATGCACTATGTGCCCTATGCTCAACTGTGATTACCTCATATAGATCTTTGTAGTAATTCTCTTGCCTCCCCTCTCTAATAAGTTCCTGTGATGTGTTAGTGACAGATCCTATGCATGCAGCCGAGAAATCAATAACCCTTTGCTCTACATCTTGAGCTTATATCACTGCCATATCCCTCTCCAACCATAGAGTGTCTTTCTCTATACAAAGTCCATCTCTCTCAATCTACACAGTCTAGAGGTTAGCCTCTAGAGCCTATATCCTCACTTGTAGACCTTGTATCTCTTGATCCCTATCCTCCTCCTCACCCTTGATAGGTATATCCTCAAAGTCCTCATCTCCATGCATAATCCTATCTCGAAGGATGCACTCTACCTCACCAATCTCACCCTCCTCCTCTAGTTGCTCCTCATGTCCCCCCACCTTTGGTTGCTCTATTACCATAGCAACCACATCTGTTAGTATGTCTACCTACTCACCCTCAATCTCTAGCTTCTCTCCCTCTATCTCCATATCCTTTTGCCTCTCATCCTATCTCCTCTCCTCATGTCCCTCCTCCTCTCCCTCCTCCTGAATAGGAAAAAGTGACCTATGTTATCTCCTAAACCTCTATCTTTTTCTCTTCCCTTCACCTCCATCGTCATCACCCCTACCACCTCCTCATCCTCCATCTCCTCTCCCTCCTCCCCTTAGGCCTCATGGGCCTCGCCCTCACCAAACTACAAGTGTTGGATTCTTAGGATTTTTCAGTGGTTATGGCCTATATGCCTATCATCAAGAATTGTACTTGACTATGGTCCTTGTATCTACAGGTTTACCCCTTCATTCCCATGGAAATTCCTGTAAACCATCTATGCCTTGCTTTGCTATTGTCATTGGAATCACTAGGCCCCATAATTCTACCTCTCTCGATGAGCAAGCAAACTCCACAATACCTTGTGGTATCCCCTGTTGTTACCAAACTATCGAAGCACCCTATCCAACAAATAAATGTCAATTATATATTGTAATTGTACTATTCATCCAATTAGTTATTTTGGCTGCTGACACCTCTACAAATGTTGATCCTCATTAGGAAACTGTGTGCAATCCCTCCAAGGTCTCCAAATGAAGCTAGCCAAAATGTCAAGGCCATGCTGCCAATATAGTGACACACATGGGTGTGTGTCACTACACCTCTATACATATATACATATGGTATGTTGGCCCCAACTAGTGACCAACTGGTAGACAAAACACTGCAATGTGCTCCCAAGCCTAGATCATCAGAAGTGTAACACCACAACTCATAAAATTTCCACTCCGGTAAGCTATGTCATGCAATGGAAAGTACACCATCACCAATAAACAATGCCCCCATGCATACAAGGTATCCCTGGCCATCATCCTCACAATCATCTCCCCCTACCAAACTAGAAAACCATGTTCTTAGTGATCTAGTATAACAACCCTTGACAATCAGTGTACATAATACATAGTCAAATTGCTTGTACCGATCTGCCAAGGTCTCCCACTTGATCTTATATCAGTCCACTCCCAGGTCCCTCACATTCTCATAAACATAATATGTGGTAAATGCCTAGTATCCTCAGCTTGGATCATATCTGATCCACTCACCTTGGATAGACAATCTCAGGATCCTGTAAACATCCTCTAATGTGATAGTGGCCTCTCCGTTTGGTAGATGAAATGAATAAGTCTTTGAATGCCATCTAATAGCCAATGCAGTCAGCATCCCCCTGATCACCCTAATGATGGGCATAAATGTCACATGGAATAAGCCAAGATGCCACAACCTACATTTTTCAGTGCTGGTCAACTGGTCCCATAATTGGTATGTATCGGGTGGTTGCGACTCTCATGTATAGATCATATCATGTCTAGTCTATGGTAAAAATGACAAATAATATGTTAGTTAAGTAGATTATATAAACCTATTTGGCACATGTGATAACAAGAATTTAATCTTATCCGAGGGAAAAATATTTACTAGTCAGTTGCATCACTAAATTTATCAATTGTGTCACTCCCTCACACTTGCATCGTATACTTTTGCAAATGCACTACAGGGGCATGATTGCATACAACCCCTAATCATATGTGGACTAAAACTATAGTTGTGTCACTTTTAAGGAAATTGTGATAAAGCCTATTCAGTTGCACACAATTAAAGCCACTTGCATCGCACATTTGCAGTTGCATCGATTTCTATTAATTGTGGTGCAAATTTTCAAAACCTAATCTACCCTAAGCATGTTCTAGACAATTGTGTCAAATCATAGACAATTGTGTCAAATCGTAGGAAATTGTGTCGATTGCGATAACACTTACAGCTAACGCGAAATGACACAATATGCTGTTAATTTTTCCTACTACCTAAAATGCAGAAATGCAAAATTGACAAAGTGGGTTTCTAGGCACTTGCTAGCTCTCTTGTGCTCTCTAGTCATTTGAAGGTTTTCATGTGGTATGCTTGATGCTCGTTGTGGCGAACAGGTGACATCTTCGTTCAAAGCTCCTCACTTGCCAATCTCCAAATGTTCAAATGAGTCCTTTTACCCTCCAATTTTCTATTTATACCTCCTAAAAATTAGGGTTTTAATATGGTTTGTGTTGGTTGTGCTTGGTCAAAGCCTTGAAAATTCATTTTTTCCAACCTGAAGGTCTTGAAATTCATTTCTCTCACCATTGTTTGCATTCTTGCCTATTAATTTGAGTTTTCAAAACAATTTACAAATTTTTTGAAATTTTTTAGAAAATTTGCAAAAAAATTCCAAAGGGAAAATTTTGACTAATTTTTCTTTGACAATGTAGACATGTAAAATTAGCATCATGCACTCAATTCAAGTTTATCCACTCATTAAATAAATCAAATTCACATTCATCCTTTCATCAGGTAAATCAATTTCAATCTCCTAAAGGTCATCAACTTTATTTAATTTAATCTTATCATTATCACCCTTAGCTAAATAAATCAAATATTTATTTAACTAAATATTTATAATTTTCCATCTCCTTTTTTATTTAGTTTAATCTTTAAATATAAAGCAAAAAGGTTAAATCACCTAATCCTCTTTTTAATTAACTAAATGAGGATTAAATCTAATCTAATGCTAATCCTAATCACTTGTATTATCTAGATTTTGCCACTTGCACATATAAACCAATTTATTGATTTATTAAATCAACATTTTCCATCAACATGACATCTTTTAGGAATATTCCCTCAAGTTTGAATTCAAAATCAAGTGGACATAAAAGACCAACAAAGCAATTAATAAGCTCTTACATGTCCCCACTCAAGAGTTTACCTCAAATTCAAATTTGAAATCTCCTCTCTTTGGCACATTGACCAAAATAAAGCCACCCTCCACCCTATATCACAAGTTGACAAAGGCTCTTTTACATTGGCTTGTTTTATCCCACAATGTTTCATAGCATTCTTTCAACTTCGAGAATCTTAAATAGAGGTTTATGTTTCAAATGCAACCCCACAATTTGACATCCACCCTTGCAAAGTCACTCTCTTAAATTGAGAATTGATTTTTTCCATCCACTCCATCATCATCATTGGCATTATATCATTTAGCTTATCTTAGCAAGGGTTGGGAAAGGGCTATTTTCCACAATAGCACCAATCCATTATGGGATAGGGTTTGGTCATGATTTTATGTGCTTGCATTTAATTATCTTTGTTCTATTTAGCTTGCATATTTTAGTATGATCAATTATTTCATAGGGATGCTTTATCTTATGTGCTTGCATTTAATTATCTTTGTTCTATTTAGCTTGCATATTTTAGTATGATCAATTATTTCATAGGGATGCTTTATCTTATGTGCTTGATTCAACTAACAACTCATGATTGTTTTTTTTTGAGCCAAAATGCAGAACACAACATGATAGAATGCATTGTATCAAAGACAGGCAAAATGTAGACACTAAAAATTGTCCTAGATTTGTAACTCTTAAATTCTTCATCATTCCCCTTTTCGTCTTTTATTTTGTAAAGTCACAAGTCTTCTATTAATTAAATAATTTTAATTTCTTAATTAATTCATTTCTATCTCTATTCATTTATTTAATTATGTCACTAATTAAGTTCCCTCCTTTCAAAAATTAAATAAATTCTTATTTACTTAATTTTTATACCACTTTCCACCATAATTAAATAATTATTTAAATTATTTAAATATTCCTTGTCTCTTCTTTCATAAATTAAATAAAAATTTATTTAATTTGGTCCACTCTCTTGAAGTTTGAATTAAATCATTATTTAATTCAAAAATTCCCTTTGTCATACTCTTCTATAATTAAATAATTATTTTTAATTATTTAATTATTCATTGGCCACCTAAATTAAATATTTTTTGTTATTTAATTTCTCCTATCACCTCTTTATTGGTGCCAATCTAATTTTCCACATCAAGTCTTTATCTATCCATGTCTCAATTAGCCTACACCCTTGATTAAATTATTTATAATTCAATCTTGACCATTAATCCTCATAATGTTGCCCTAATGCTAGTCCTTACCTCATCTTCATTCGTGGCCATTGATCATTGACAATCAATCTCATCCATTCATTCAAAATTAACTTTCCTATAAAAGACTTCTATCATTGTCATTTCTTCATCTTAGACATCTTGGAGAATCTACAAGCTTTCTAGAGTCATCTTCCTACCTTGCTATCAAGTCATCAAGTCAAGTGCATCTATAGTCATTTAGAATCTTCAATATTTTCCTTAGTCGTTGTCATAGGCCATTATTGCACACTCAAAATCTCTAAGGGAAATCATCATATTCAAGTAAAATGGAAAAATGCAATGAAGGTGAATCAATGGTAGCATGAAGATTTGGTAATATTGTTTTATGTTTTATGTCTTTATGCTTATTTGTTTGTGCTTCATTGTTTATGAGGGTTTGATTTATATACATTATTGCCTAACCTTGATAATTTTAACCCTGAATACATAAACTAATTAATAAACTTCAATTTCCATTAACCTTTTTTCTCCTTTTCCATCTTCATCAATTCTAAGCAGTATTAACTTCTTCAAAGTTCTACTAATGTGTCTAAGAAACAGGATATACGATAAACTTGTAGTTCCATCATCTTTTCTTTTCACGTTCCATCTTCATCAATGCCTTTGTATCCTTATCCTCTTTTCATATGTCTAATAGTATCTTTCATCCATGTGTTGATTTTCTCTTCAGTCGTTACTCTGGTTTTTACTTCATAGAAGGCATTTCGGTGATTTATGTTTGGGACCAATCAGCCGTTGGAGAATACTAGTTCTTGTTTATTTGTTTCATTGACACCATGATGCTCTTTGGTTCTAGCCAAGGAAATCTCTTTCATCAGCACTAGAATTTTCATCCAATCCGGCACCTCTATAAATGTTTCCTTTAGGGTTTCTCTATTCTAAATTATTCTACCATGATTGTGCATCCAAAATGCTCTTTGGTTCTAGCGAAGGACATCTCTTTCATGAGCACTGGAATGCTTGATGGACATTGGCAGAAGCACCATTCGAGTTTTAGTGTTGGAAATTTGTGAAACCCTTCAAATTATGTGGAAAGCAAAGAACTTGGAGAGCCATGGCCATTACAGGCGGTGAGAAACTGCTGACACTATTGACATCTTTCAATATGTGGATGAATTTTGATTATTCGGCATTAGAATGGCTGGTATTTGACAATGTTATGGAAAAGCCTGCTATCAGTGGATGACAATGCTAACTTGTAACTACAGGGTGAATTCCATGTCACTTCATTTGGTATATAGGTCTTTTATACAATGCTTTTGCATGGAAAAGCATATGCTTTTTTCTATTCTTGTCTAGGATATACTAGTTTTTGTTAGGAAACATCGATATATGTTTTTTATTTTTCAATTGCTGTTAATTAATATGTTCAATTATGTTGTGGCCACTATTTCCGTATCTGTTATATGCAACCTTTTGATAGTTAGGATGTCCTTAAATTGTTTCATTCTTAATCTTTAACACATTTGTGTGGTTAACTTGTATCGAAGCAAATTGAACTGAACCTGGCAAGGTGAATCTCATTTACGGTACTGAAGTTTTCAATGTGCAGTATCCCGATAATAGGAGGCAAGGATTTAGATCTCCATCTTCTATACAAAGAAGTGACAGCTCGTGGTGGGGTAGAAATGGTAAGACGGTTAAAATCTCCTTATCTGATTATTATGTTTTTAGGTAAACATGTTTAATTTTAAATCCTGTTTTTATTAAGATTGACTTTCTTCTTAGCTTCCTATTATACTGTTCGTTCAATTTTAACATTATCGAATCATCAAATTTATGGTTCAATTTGCACTACAGAAAGGACTGCGGTCCTAAATAGCACAATATCTGGTGCACTTAATATTGATTATGTCATGCATCTCCCTGTTTTTTCCAACACAACCAAAGGTTTATGCATACTTATTTACTTCTCATATAGTTAAGCTTTCATGTTTAATATTCAGATATACACATGATATGGACTTTAGAAGATATAATTGTGCACGTGTGTCCACATTCAAGAATGTATATTGTGTTGGCATATCTGCAATCTAGTTAAACCCTGTAATTTTATTTTGAAAAATTAATATAGCTATAAGGAGAAAGAAATTTGAAATGTTTACATTTCTTGATTTTATGATGGTGAAACAGCAATGTAGTGAACTGTTTAGATATTATATTTTCACAAACCAGGACAGAGTTATTACTTGGTAATTTGGCAATTGCATTTTGATCAGAGTTTAAAGCTTACAGTTGAGACTCGCTCTATCACGACACAGGTCATTAAAAATTGGAAATGGAAAGACATCTGTTTGGTGTTCGACTTTTCTAAAACAATTACGAGTGCCTCGTTTGCTTTGCCAAAGTCTTAATTATTGTTTGCTTCACATTATTAGAATGTTTACTTCTTTAAGCGTAAGGGTCTGTAGTGCCATAACCTGGTATTTAATTGTTATTTCAAACTGTGCTATGTTCACATAAAGATTGTTTATTTCTCACATAATTGTATACTTTCTGTTGTATAAGCAGTTTCACTCCCTTCAGTATCTCCAGCTTGCCATTCGCTGCCAGAGACAGAATGCACACATTAACCTTCAGAGGGTCCTGTAGTAGATATGAAAAAGCAAAAAATTGATTCTACCCAAGCATTTGGAGGTCCTTGCTTGTAACCAATATTTTAAATAATTCATTGATTAGGGATTGACCTTTGTAATCCTATTGTAAACATTTGTGCATATTAATAAATTCAATCATAAATACAACTTTGATGCAGTTAACCCGACATCATCTATAGGAAGGGTCGTTACTGGCTGTATTGGCGGAAAATTTGAGCATGGTTACCTAGTCAAAGTGACAGTTGGGAGAGGGAAAATGAGGGGTGTTTTGTACCATGTTCCTCCTTCGAGCACTGTACTACCGCATGCAACTGTATCTCCCTTTATGAATAGCATGGTTAATGAGCTCAAAGCCTCTGTCACGAAACATCAGACTGAACATAGGCTGAAAAAGAAACTAATGATTAGGAAGGATCCAAATGCACCAAGGTAGAACAGAACTGGCTATGATTTTTTCTTTGCTGAGCAACGAGCTAGATTGAATTCAACTCAACCAGATAAGGATATAGCAATAAGCAAGATGATTGGAGATCTATGGAATAGCCTTTCAGAGGATGAAAAACTTGTATGTAACATACAAAATTAATGTTTTACTTATAACCATATATACAAAATGTTTATATTGAGTTTATACTAGTTTGTTTTTTATGGCAGCCTTATCAAGAGCATGGTATACAAGAAAAAAAGTGTTATAGTAAAGAGATGAGTGAATACAAGGAAAGATTGCGACTTCAGGCTCAAGGTGTTGTGGCTGGAACCAGCGGTTCTTGAGTAGCTTGCAGATGGAGACAAAACATGATCACATGAGTGATATTGATTTGAATTTAGTCAAATCAGTAGAACTTAAACAAGAACTCATACCATACCAGGAGCAGGTTGTTTCAGAGAGCAGCTCTGTGACAAGCAGTAGTAACCATCGAACTCTTGTTCCAGGAAATTCTGATGTGAATGCCATAAAGAATTTAACATCTGAGGATGGATATCCTGCTACTATTGATTTGCAAGACATGGGAAAGAAGTAGTTTGAGTTGGATTTATTAAATCAGCAGAAGCCAGTTTGAGTTAGGAATAAACTTAGTTGTACCACAGATATTCCATTCTATATCAAATGTCGTATAGGTTAAATAGGTAGTGTTAAGTACATCCCTACTGTAAGTTTGTAGACATTAAATGCACTTTTCTTGTTGCAAACAAGCAACAAATATTGTCCATATTTGACAAGTGATGCCAATAGACTCAGCTTTGATTATCAAATTGGTCAATTCAATATTTAATTCAACCTGTGGCTCCATGAACAACTATTATTCCTAACTGTTGAATATGGACAATCAATGTGGGCTCCATGAACAAGTATTATTCCTGATGACTTGATGACTGTTGAATATGGGCAATCAACTACCACCTTTAGGAATGAAAGGGCTGTTAAATATTTAATTGACCAGTTTGATAATCAAAGCTGAGTCTATTGGCAGCACTTATTGAATATGGACAAAATCTGTTGCTTGTTTGCAAGAAGAAAAGTGCATTTAATGTCCACAAACTTACTGTCCGGATGTACTTAACACTACCTGTTTGAATATATGTGATACAACTAAGTTTATTCCTAATAGTAGCAGGATATTCCTAATTGTTTAACACTACTGCTTGTCATAGAGCTGCTCTCTGACCAGGGCTGAACAATCTGCTCCTGGTACGGTATGAGTTTCAACCACAACTCTTTGAGCCTGAAGTCTCAAGTATTCACACATCTCTTTTCTATAGCGCTCTTTTTCTTGTATACCACGCTCTTGATAAGGCTGCCATAAAAAAAAAATTAATATAAACTCAATATAAACATTTTGTATATATGGTTATAAGTAAAACACTAATTTTGTCATTTACATTCAAGTTTCTCATCCTCATAGCCAGTTCTGTTCGGCCTTGGTGCATTAGGATCCTTTCTAGTCATTAGCTTCTTTTTCCGCCTACGATCAATCTGATGTTCCGTGACAGAGGCTTTGAGCTCATTACCCATGCTATTCATAAAGGGAGATACAGTTGCATGCTGTGGTACAATCCTGGAAGGAGGAACATGGTACAAAACACCCCTCATTTTCCTTGTCCCAACTGTCACATTGACTAGGTAACCATGCTCAAATTTTCCATCAAAGCAGCCAGTAACAACACTTCCAATAGATGATGTTGGGTCAACTGCATCAAAGTTGTATTTATGATTAAATTTGTTAATATGCACAAATGTTTACAGTAATAATACAAAGGTCAGTACGTAATCAATGAATTATTTAAAATATTGGTTACAAGCAATGACCTCCAAGTGCTTGGGCAGAATCAATCTTCTGCTTTTTCATATCTACTACAGGACCCTCCGACAGCGAATGAGAAGCTGGAGATACTGAAGGGAGTGAAACTGCTTATACAACAGAAAGTATACAATTATGTGAGATGAACACAATATTAATGTGAACATAGCACAGTTTGAAATAATAATTAAATACAGTTTTATCTAGATACCTGGTGATGGCACTACAGGACCCTTACGCTGAAAGAAGTAAACCTGCACATAAAACAAACGAAGCACTCGTAATTGTTGCAGGAAAGTTGAACGCCAAAGTGATCTCTTTTCTTATTGTTATACTTAGTCTCCTCTTAGTCTTCTAGTTCTTTCTTGCAATTAGAGATCTTGTACATAATTTATATTAATTGAAACAGCTACTTCAACCCCAAACCTTAAAGTGCGTGGTAAACACGCAATGATAAGCTCAATAGTGAGGAATAATACTTGCTCATGGAGCCACAGATTGCATTAAATATTTAATTGACCAATTTGATAATCAAAGCTGAGCCTATGCGCAGCACTTGTTGAATATGGACAAAATCTGTTGCTGCCCTTTAACATAGAAAAAGTCTGCATTTAGTAATCAGAAGCACTGATTAGGATGTGCTTAACACTACGCGACATTATACTGATGGTGATGAACCTGTAAGCAAAATTAAAGGTTTATTCCTAACCAGTGGCCTGCCTGATTTTGTGATCCCCGTTTTCAGCTTCACTAACCCGTTCTTTATAAATCAATAGTGGCAAAGGTCATCCTCCGGTTGATGATTCTCTTTATATAGCAGTTTATAAGAATTTTCCTGGAACGGGGTTTGGTGATGATTTACTACTGAATCCTAGGCCTTCTTTGACAAGGGCTGAACAACCTGCTCCTGATATGGTATGAGTTCTTGTTTGAGTTCTACTAATTGGACTACATTCAAATCAATCACTCATGCGATCACGATTTGTCTTCATCTGCAAGCTACTCGGAGAACTGCTGGTTCCAACCACAACACAACATAATCTGATTTGGAGATCTGGCGAAGGTAAGGTTGTCAGACTGTGTTTTCCACCGCCTCAATGCAAGGTGACAAAACTAATCTCTTCACCGCCAGTTGAAGACTGTCTTAACGCAGGATATTTTGTACTTATCTTAGAGTCACCGCCTTGAGCACCGACTGTATGTTGAACCGCCATTCTGCAATTATAAATAGAGGTGCCTTGAGTTGTAAAGAGATATCAGATAGTAATCTGTATCGCAGATCTTAGCAGGAAATACTCTTTAGAGTTATACTCCTGTATATTTGTAATGGCGTTTTCATTAATAAAGATTATATCTTGCTGCAACACAGTGTGTTATTTTATGTTGTTATCAGAATTTTGTTCTGTTATTTCTTTTCTGCATATTGTTATCTCCCTGCGATCCTACAATTGGTATCAGAGTTAGACATGAAGATTGAAGGAGATTACCAGAAGTATAGAAGGCTGCGGTTGTTTTATGAGTTGTTTGAAAGAAGCCACTGTTTGAAAGCTGGGCTTAAGTATCACACACTAAGTTCTGACATGTGAATGTTTTTTTCCTTTATTCTGTTTTCTGTTGAGGTTACGATGTGTTCGTCCGCACTGACTATGCTATGTTCATCCGATGGCTCATGCATAGTCTTACAGATTTTGTTGTAACTCGGCAGTGAATTCCAAGTTAGGGCCGTACTGTCCGTAGCTAGCAAACTTAGTCTGCAGCAAATTCCAAAAGCCATCTGCTGTTATTAATTTCCAACGTGCCTAAATTGAATTTCAAACCCGCCTAACTTTTCCACTGTTTCAACGAAATTTAAATTTGAACAGTTTATTCATTTTGCCTCAGCGACCTCCATTCTCTGTTTGGGCTGCGCGGCGTGCACAGACTTTCTCGAATGGCAAAAGCGCCCTCAAACAGCTTATGAGCATAAGTTGGTCTGGAGCGTATGTCGCTTATGCCTCTCGTTTATTCCTATTGAAAGCTGCACTTGTTCGAAGTTAAAAGAGCCAAGGCATGCAATTGCTAGTGCAGGTAACTGTATATGTTGGCAATTGTTCTAGTTATTGTAACGAACACTTATGTGAAACAAACATAAAGGGCTGTATCCATAGGCAACGACTATTCCCCATGAAAACATTTAAACCCTTTTCTCATATCCCATTCTTGAAGGACCTATGTTTGTGCATAGGCTATGAATTTCACACACTTTTACTCACCTCGATTCTGAAGTTGTAATTGTCCATGCTTATTATAATTGTAAATGGAGAGAAAGTAATTCGGATGCTACAACATACAGAAGCAAATTTTATTGACATATTAAAACGTTTACAATGTCTCTCTATTTATAGAGGACTTCAAACATACGAGTCTGTAGATATTTAAGAGAACATAACAAAATAGGAGTCTAAAACATAACCGATATATAAAACCTAGAGAACAGGTGGAGGATAAACTAACTAAATTCTAGCAAACAGAACTAACAGCTTGACAACGAATGGACAAAACTCTTAGTTTAGTTTCAACTGCTTGTAAAAGTGGAAGTGACTCTGGAGACGTGGAGAGTGGACTGAGCAAACAACATTAACCGATGGACAGCAAACATCAGTTTTGTTCCAATTGCTAGAGCACGTGGGAGAAATTACATTCCAACAATAATCCCTTCCTCATTAACGCAAACAAGTTTGCTTAGACTGTGAGAGTAACAACTAACTGCACCAACAATCTGTGATTCTGTCTTGGAAAATAATACGCTCCTAGCATTTTCAACTGCCCAGATCACCACAAGAATAGCGTGTGGCTGTGATTCTGTCTATCACGAAGCTTTTCTTCATGGAAAGGAAGCGCATAAGGTTTTAGGCATATGTGACAAATATTAAATAGAGATATAAGAAGAATGCACGTGTATCAAACATTGCATATTTAAATAAAACAAATTATATTTTAAAATAAAATATAAATTATAAAATATTATAGGGGAGATGTCCCACCGGCCCCCATTCAATTACTGTTCATTCCATGTTTACTCCACTTCTCAAAAAAATCACTTTGATCCATTAAAAAACTTTATTTTATCAAATAAAAAATTGCAAAAACATCAATGGCTACTCATAACACAATGTGTAACTGACCAATGTAGATAGATAGTTAAGCATGCATTTGCATTTATAATTCAAGTCAACTTGCAGAGAAAATGGCTCATTTACAATTAATTTAAAACTTTTATTGTTACAAATACCCCCACTTGCAAAAGGTGCCACCTCATTACATATTATTTTAATAAATACATGGTGCTTTACATGACATGAGATTTGAAATGTAGTCTTCCACACACTCCCTCACAGATACATGTATTAACTTCATTTCTTGTAGGTACCTGCACAATTATAAACATCAAATCCAAATATAATGCAAAATTCAGTCATATCATCTTTCAAAACCTACATAACTAGCAGCTACAAATTCAAATGCTCAAACAAATTCAAATTTGAAACAAAACAACCAAATTGAATGCATTCAATTGTCAGATTCGAATTCCTAAATATACAACACGAAATATACAATTATGTGAGAAAAACACAAGCTTAATGTAAAGATAACACAGTTTGAAATAACAATTAAATACAAGTTTTATCTAGATACCCGGTGATGGCACTACAAGACTCTTACGCTGAAAGAAGTATGAGCACACTACAGGACTCTTACGCTGAAAGAAGCAAACCTGCTCATACTGGTGAAGCAGATAAGAATAATACTTTCGTAAAGCAAACGAGGCACTCGTAATTGTTTTAGGAAAGTCGAACACCAAAGATATCTCTTTCCATTTCCTATTTTTAATGACCTGTGTCATGTGATAGAGCAAGTCTCAATTATAAGCTTTAAACTCTCATCAAAATGCAATTGCCAAATTACCAAGTAATAGCTCTGTCCTGGTTTGAGAAAATACGTAGTCTAAACAGTTCACTACATTGCTGTTTCACCATCATAAAATCAAGAAATATAAACATTTCAAATTTCTTTCTCCTTATAGCTATATTAAATTTTCACAACAAAATTCACTGCCTCAGTAAATGGAGGAAGTCACAACAAAATGGTTCCAAAATCTTTTCTGCACCTAAATGTTGAACCTCCAACAAAACAAGGGAGAAAAAGCTTCTCCAAGAAGGACCAAGTCTAGTTCTTAAAATCGTGAAAAGCATGATAAAATAAGTTCTGAAGGTGTCTACAGTACCTAAACCAAAAAGATTATTGTCTTAACTAGAATAATCTAAGTATTTCAAAATACTAAGATTTTGACATGATTTTGTCGCTATAGAGAAGGGTTGGACGACTATCAAAATGATCATGCCCGTTCGTTCTCTTACCGGTTTCTACTTACCATCCCTTTCTCTCTATACCATGCCATAATGGCTGAATCAAAATACTGATGGAAACATTTACAAGCGTCCAAATGTGTGTTGATCCTCCGCAAGCGTTGTTCAACAGCTTCATTTTCCATCTCTTTCCTTCACAAATCTCAAAACCCTTCAATCTGTTATAATTGTCTTTGCCCTATGAACGCTCTGCTTTTATGCTCTCATTTTTTTGCAGGTACAGACATTGTTGCTCCTTGATTGTGCGAAATGGGGGCTTTGGAACAAGGTATGGACATCCATCAAAGCACAAAGGATAGAGGAATTTTGTCAGATCTAATTGCAACTGCCCTGTTAGACATGTATGCAAAATGTGGAAGCACAGATAAGGCACATGAAGTGTTTGAAAAATGTGGTCTCATCGACTGTAATGCTTGTAGGAAATGCACAAAATGGATTTGTTGAAAAGGATTTAGAAATTTCCAAGCAAATGCAACTATCAGGCTTAAAGCCAAATTTTGCAAACTTTGCTAGCATCCTCCTTGACCATGCCAAAATGGGAGCTTTGGAAAGATAGAGATGAAGCTCCAATTCCAAAAAATATTATTAAATTGTCATCCTGAAGCTTTGAAGATCAGTTGAAGAAATTAATAGTAAGAGCAATGATCTTCAGTAGGCTGGACTGGAAGTCAACACGGCTCATGTGGCGTCGTCACTGGTCCACCCGTGCATGGCGCTCCACTCTCATGGGTCCCTAATGGTTCTTTTTTCTGTGTTTTTCCCCAACAGTATAGGAACCCTAAGAACGATGATACATCTGCTTGGGGGAGGCAAGAAAAATACACACAAGTTCAACACTTGCAATCCAAGGCACGCAGCAAATCTGGTGTCAGGTGACTACTCTTCTTCTCCATGGCTTCCCCTGCGGTCAAGTTCAACCTTTTTTTAATTTAATATTTCTTCAATCCTAACCTGACATACCAGTAGTTTATGTTCACATATTTCATCAGTCCTAGAAAACATAAGTATCCTGCTTTTCAGCCTATATTTTGATTACATATAGCCAAACACTCAAACCATAACATAAAAAACCTAAAGATATTATCATCTATCTTTCAACTACATCAGTCGAGAAATTACCGCACTGATTGCTATATTCTCAATACAATTAGATATTGTAGCTAAACTTCCTCAACTAAAGGGATCTCCCCTACCCTACAAAACCCATGTATGCTTTCTTAGGACTGAGGAATGTAATATGGGGATAGAGGGGTGCACAGAAAACTTATCCCCACATTCTCAAAATGCAGAGGATGACTGGGGAATATCGCAGGGGCATTTTGCCCATTTCTTCATGACCTAAAGGGGTATGTCCAGATATTCCCTAAGATGCCTGTCAAAGGGAGAAGCAAGCATAGAAGAAATGACATTTTGATGCCCTCAGCTGTCTTTATGTGCAAACTACAAAACCCTGCCCCTAATTACTCAAAAAATAACCTTTTGCAATCATAGATTACAATATGCCTAGGAATGTTTTCATTAATGTGCTTTACAGTTAAATTTATTGGTGACTGGTAATGTTTTCATTTATGTTCCACAATGTTACTGTTAAATTGGTGCTTCGTAAAGTTTTCATTTATGTTCCACAATGTTTCAGGGACAAGGACAACGGGGTATAATAGAACATATTTCAGGGACGGCAGTCCAACTGAGCACTTTTTGGAGATGGTTACACATCACTCTCACTCACACACATATATAAACTTAAGGCCTTTTGTTTAACGCTTTCTGCTGCTGAGTAGAGAAAGTAGTATGGTTGTGTTCATTGAGAACATGGTGCACTTGAAAGGTTGGCCAATTGGAGTCCATGAAAGTAGTCGCAAAATGTTTTTGTTGTACATAAAATCGAGTCCCTTGAACCTGTACATACCAAAGAGAAATTATAGACCAAAAAAAAAAGGCTATGTTTCCTTTGTGCAGCAAGCAAACATAGGTTGCACTACTGTCTCAGAATAACATCAAGCTAGAGCTAGCAAAATATGTCAATACATTATGTACTGTACTGTCTCTACTGACCTTGAATCAATTCAGCCTCTATATGTTATTTAAGGTTAGATAATTTAATTGATGTTATAGATGATAATACCTATATGCCTCTATTTTGATCTGATTAGTTGACTCTTGATAGTTTGCTGGATAATATAAATTCATGACTTCACTGCTACAGTTTTTAGCATGGTCTGATTGGTAATTTGCTTCTTCTGACTAAACTATTTAATTTAGGAAATTGCCAAACCTTTTTAAACATGAATAGGCATAGCCATGCTATATGGAAGCATTGCCTTTATAACCAGCTTTTGCAATTGCATGGTCAAATTTGGTTGGCTTGTTTATAGAAGCAGGAGATTATACGAAAGCCCTAGCATATTATAAGGTTAACTGATACACTACGCCTAATATTTCATAGATTACTTGTTGGGATTTCGCTCTTTGAAGAAGTCAACGTTCTTATGGGAAAAAGATGCAGCACAATATTGGAGATTTTTTTTGTGTTCACGGGTATCTTTCAATGTGGAACAACTTTCTACAATAGTTTGTTTATTGTGATTTTGATCTTGATTGTTGGTTTTTATATGCAGGAAGCAATCAAACTTAAATCGAATTTTGCTGATGCTCATTTGAATCAAGGGAATGTACTTAAGGTAAATTGTTTTTGTTCTTTGGAGCTTACTATTCACTTTCAGCTGCAAAATGTTAGATGTTTCTCTTCATTTGTTTTATATTTGCAATTTTAGACAATGGCAAGGCCTCAAGAGGCAATTCTATGCTATAAGCGAGCAATTCAAATAAGGCCTTGACTATGCAATTGCTTATTGGAAACAAGTCTTTAGTCAGGTTGAGTTTAGTGATAGGGAGTTGGTGGATACAGGATGGTTGTGTTGCAGGGAATTTGGCAAGCGAATGCATTACAAGCAAGCTATAGTGCTGGATACATCATTCTTAGAGGCCTACAACAACTTGGTATGGCTATAAGGAGGCTGAGTATAAGATTTCTATAATTCTTATGAGAGCAGACCTATAATGATTCATCATTACAGTTTTCTATGTCTTTAGAAAATAACTATTTGAGATCAAGCCAGTCTATAATTGGATTATTCAAACTCAGTGATCTATTTTTCCTGATTAATTGATTTATGACCTAAAATGCAAACTAATTGAAGGATGTGATTCCAATCAATGTATTTGCATGTAAATGTTCATATACCTCAAAAAATGTGATGTATATCAGCATTTATATCTTCTTTTTTATACTTCTATTTGCAGTCCTCTACTTGGATCAGCTATGAGAAAATTAGATTTGTGATGTACAGAAAATATATAAAACTTGTCAAAAATATCTGTTTTACAGTTTAATTTAGTTAATTTACAAATTGATTCTCATTTTCCTCTTGACATCTATTCAAGTGGGTATGGAGAAATGATTCTTTTAGTTGAGATATAAATGATGTTACCATTTAGCAGCAATTATGTCTTCCTACCTGATTAATTCACTACTTACGAAATACAAATATAACTATACATTGCAACGAATTCTATCGTAACTATTCAAAATGAAACAAAAAAGATAATGGAATTTGGTGTAATCTTCTAATAACCCAGGTTGGGTTGTGACATTTGATCATGTTGAAGTAACTGCATCCAAAAAACCTAGTTTTATAATATGTTGCAGTAACTTCATCGAGAAAACTGGTTTTCTAATTTATAAGTGAAATAATGGAAATTTTATTCTTTGAGCTCTAACTCATTGTAGCATTACTATGATGGTGTGATGCCATTTAATTTAATTTGTAGTCCCTTGTACTGTGTGAGACCCCAAATTGGGATATGAAGAAGAAAAAAAGGAGAAGATGCCATTTGTACAATGTTTGACTCTAGAACGTGATAAACTATTAAAAACACTATAGTTACAAGTTAGCATGGTCATCCACTGATAGCAGGCTTTTCTGTAACATTGTCAAATACCAGCCATTGTAATGCCCAATAACCAAAATTCATCGACATCTTGAAAGATGTCAATAGTGTTGGCAGTTTCTTTGCCACCTGTAATGGGCATGGCTCTCCAGAAGTTCTTTGCTTTCCACATAATTTGAAGGGTTTCACAAATTTCCAACACTAAAACTTGAGTGGTGCTTCTGCTAATGTCCATCGAGCATTTTGGTTGTATAATCATGGTAGAATAATTTAGAATAGAGAAACCCTAAAGGAAACATTGATAGAGGTGCCAAATTGGATGCAAATTCTAGTGCTCATGAAAGAGATGTCCTTGGCTAGAACCAAAGAGCATCATGGTGTCAATGAAAGAAATAAACAAGAACTAGTATTCTCCAAGGGCTGATTGGTCCCAAACATAATTCACCAAAATGCCTTGTATGAAATAAAAACTGGAGTAGCAACTCAAGAGAAAATCAACACATGGAAGAAAGATACTATTAGACATATGAAAAGAGGATACAGATACAAAGGCATTGATGAAGATGGAACGTGAAAAGAAAAGATGATGGAACTACAAGTTTGTCATATATCTTGTTCCTTAGACACATTAGTACAACTTTGAAGAGGTTAATATTGCTTAGATTTGATGAAGATGGCAAAGGAGAACAAAGGTTAATGGAACTTCAAGTTTATTAATTAGCTTATTTCTTAGTATCCTTTTCCTGCAGTCCCATATGCAGGTATTGAGTCTTGAGTCCTAGAAAACATTTTAGTTCTATTTGAATCTTGTGTTACTTAAGTATATATTTTTTATCGTGTATACATAACAATTGTGCATCTTATGTAAACTAGCCTAGTGAGGCAATTGATAATTTGATGGAGCTTTGTATATATTGAACTTCTAAGGTATTACTGCTTCTGAAACCTGTTGCAACTAGTAGATAAGTGACTTTCATAAACCATTTGTTTATGTTAACTGAATAGCATTCTCTTTAAACAAAACAAAAAAATAGTGTTGCACCTTCAAAAGCATACTTGGAAGGGGTAAGGAAGGAGGTGCACTCGAGAATGTACAGCTTAGGGAAGCTAAATGGCTTGGGAAGTATGCATCTGCAAGAAGCAGGTTATTATGGAAGGAGGTCTGTATATGTACATTGCTAGAGAATGGGCACATAATTGGTTATTATTGTGCATGTTTTGCACACACGCCCCGCCGTAGGCAGGGACCCCCTTTTTTCGCTCCCGATAGGCTGCTTTGCTCTTTTCTTGTTTTGCGTGCCCCATTTTTTAGCCCAAATTGGTCATGTGCCATCAAACGATCAAATTCCCCTACCCAAATTCACTTGCTTGGGGTATTCAAATCTGCGGAGAAATAAAGTCCCCCATCCCCTTTCTGTCTTTTATCTTGCTTTGGCTGTTTCAGAAACATCCGTGGACCCTTGTCAGTCCAGTTTCCACATTTTTGGCTTTGGGGACAACTTTTTGGTGGATTTGGGATGTGTTTGGGGTGTTTCAATGAACTGCCAAGGTTTTGTCAATGTTCCGTTAAGTTTCGATGCTTTCGGAACTTTACCTCCGGAATTCCCTTCCTCCTTGGCTATTTGGAAACATCTGTGGACCCCCGTCGCTCCCGTTTCCTCATTTTTGACTTTGCGGTCACCCTTTTTTGGATCTAGGATGTGTTTGAAGTGCATAAATGAACTGCCAAGGTTTTGTCAATGTTTCGTTAAGTTTCGATGCTTTCGGAACTTTGCCTCCGAAATTCCCTTCCTCCTTGGTTATTTGGAAACATCCGTGGACCCCCGTCGCTCCCGTTTCCTCATTTTTGACTTTGGTGTCACCCTTTTTTGGATTCGGGATGTGTTTGAAATGCGTAAATGAACTGCCAAGGTTTCGTCAACGTTCTGTTAAGTTTTGGTGGTTTCGGAGCTTCGTCCCCCTTTTGCTGTTTTCGAACTTCCGACGGCTGCCTCCTTCTCGGCCTCCGGAGCCCGGCCCTTCCGTGGCCATTTCCAGGGTTTCGCCTCTCCGTCGTCGTTTTGGAACATCCGACGGTTGCCTCCCTCTCGGCCTCCAGAGCCCGGCCCCTCTATGGCCGTTTCTGGGGTTCCGCCTCTTCGTCGCCGTTTTGGAACATCCGACGGCTGCCTCCTTCCTGGCCTCCAGAGCCTGGCCCTTCCGTGGCTATTTCTGGAGTTTCGTCTCTCCTTCACCATTTTGGAACATCCGACGGCTGCCTCCTTCTCGGCCTCTGGAGCCCGGCCCCTCTATGGCCGTTTCTGAGACTCCGCCTCTCCGTCGCCGTTTTGGAACATCCAAAGGCTACCTCCCTCCCGGCCTCCGGAGCCCGGCCCTTCCGTGGCCGTTTCTGGGGTTCCGCCTCTCTATCGCCATTTTGGAACATCCGACAGCTACCTCCCTCCTGGCCTCCGGAGCTTGGCCCCTCTGTGGCCGTTTCCGGGGTTCCACCTCTCCGTCGCCATTTTGGAACATCAGACGGCTGCCTCCTTCCCGGCCTCCGGAGCCCGGCCCGGCCGTGGCGTTTCCGGGATTCCGCCTCTCCGTCGTCATTTTGGAACATCCGATGGCTGCCTCCTTCCCAGCCTCCAGAGCCCAGCCCTTCCATGGCCGTTTCTGGGACTCCGCCTCTCCGTGGCCGTTTTGAACTTTCGGCGGCCATCTCCTTCCCGCCCTTTAGAACCCAGGCCCTCTGTGGCCGTTTTCGGGAGCCCATCTCCTTCCCGGCTATTTTGAACATCTGGGAGCCTTCCTCCTTCCCAGCTGTTTTGAACATCCAGGAGCCTCCCTTCTTCCTAGCTATTTTTAACATCTGGGAGCCTGCCTCCTTCCTGGCTGTTTTGAACATCCAGGAGCCCGCCTTCTTCCCAGCTGTTTTGAACATCCGGGAGCCCGCCTTCTTCCCAGCTGTTTTGGCTTCTATTTGTTGTCTGCCTTTTGGCTTTCTTCCACCATCTTTCCGCCCTCTGGCACTCGCACCCTTGAAGCACGCATTAATATTTATGGTCCAAATGAGCTCCAAATATGAATATCAAGATATTTTGATGATGCATAGATAGATCTAACAGGGAATTTGTAGGTTTGACTGACATTTTCCTTAACTCATCTATAAATGCACTTACGACACTTTGTGTTTGCAGGAGTCAAGAAGCCTTCCGTAGGTCTATCGAATAGGCCCATTGAGGGAGTTGTCCTACCTTTTTCCAGATGATGATGATTTCTAAGGAGCTTTCTACCTGAATCAGGGGCCACCAATCCATTGATGCCAATAGTCGACGGACTCGTTTGATCAAAGGAAGAACACTGCAAGCACATCAAGCAAAAGACAACTTTCAAGTAGTTTTAGCTACAGTGAAAGCGCAATAAGCTAAATAACAAAATTGCTACAGTGACTAGCACTAGATGACAAAATAGGGAAAAGACAAGGAATGTATTTTAAAATTGCTAGATAATGAGGGGTAGGTGAAACCCTAATGTAATCAAATCTGGGCCACTCAATACAAACTGATCCTAGCCATTCATTTGGGCTTTGAAAAATTATAAATAAGGGCTTTTCCCTCATTTGTAAGGGATGGAGAATTGATGTAAAGACATTCTGCAGCAATAGAAAGTAGCATTGCATGATTTATGGGTGTTCCTTTTGAGTTTGCTTTTTATATATGCACGGTTCACCTTCCATGTTAGTTTTAGTGTTAGTTTCTTGAATGGGAGTGGTGATGGTGTTTGCTGTTTTAGTATTTGATGGATTTCCAGCTCATGCTTTTTGTGGTTTATTGATGATGAGTCACTTTGCAAAGCTAGTCTGAGCTCATTACTTCATTGCTGCAACTTAGTTCAATTACATGTGCATGATGTGCATGTGCAATTTGAAAATCTGCAGTCCTTAGAAGATTGCACTAGTTTTGTGCAACTGTAGGTTTCTCTTGGCCAAGCAAAACCCAGTTTAGGAAGCCTATCTACTTTAGCAGCCACCATTGTTACTGTTCATTCATAGCTTAGGATTAGAATAGCTTTCTTAATCCTTCTCCTTTTGCTGTTTCTTTTAATCCTTGGTTAGATTAGGATTCAAAGCATCACCATGAAGCTAAATCAGATGAACTTGATGAGTTTCAACTTGTTGTTTTGAGTGGACAGCCACTGTTCATTCACTTTCAGCACTTTGAAACTGCATTTGCAAACCCAACTTCCATGCTTTGTAACTTATTCGTAAGACCGCCTTGTGATTCCAGCAAATCACATCAAACAACTAAGATATTCCAAGCACTGTCAAGACCTGATATTAGAGACCTTGGGATAGTGTTCTGCAATGTGATTGTGGGATATTGTCTTTCAAGAGAGGTAGTGCACCTACGCACTGCTTGTGTTGAAAATTGCATAAAAAACACATCAACAGTTATGTTCTAACAGAATAATAAGTAGACCCGCACATACCAATGCAAACCCATGGCAAAAAATTGCCATAATGCAAACCACAATTTACAAAACTTCTCTGCTGATGGACTATATGCATATGGAAGCTTAAGCTTTTCCATAGCATAGTAAGTATATCCTCGCATGCCAGGTCAAAACCATGGCAAATAATTGTTACAATGCAATACGGAGTTGAACATAATATCCTCAGTATATACTTGAAATGAACGTGAGCTTTTCATAACCGTACCTTCTTAATGAGCAACTTTCATGAAGAGAACACCACATACGATATGATGTTTTAAGATTGAAACTCAATGAAGGTGTCTTGGCAGGTACTGCCTAATCACTGAGTATTCGTTGGAATCGGGATACATATGTGTATATATAAAAATGTTTATAGACATACAAATATATAGTAATACAAAGGCAATATATGGATAATATAATGTGTAAATGACCAGATAGGATACTGTGATAGTGCATAAATGGGGTATAAAGAAGAAGCATAAAACCAAAATTCAAAATACTTACGATAATTTTGTCCCAAATGCGGCATGAAATTCCGAGTGTAGTAAAAAAACAAATCTTTGTTGCCCATAACTTCTCCATGGCTTGCAAGTGGTGGAGGAGAAGCGTGCTCTTGGTTCTGCTTCTGTTTCTGACTTTGATATGGGTGGTTTTGTTGACCCTCTTGCTGTTGGGTACAGAAGGCTCACACCATATAAGACACAGATCAAGAATTCAAAGGCATATACTACAATGACACAGAAAGCAATAATATCTGAGGAATATCTATTGAAAAAAGGGAAGCAAAACAACCAACAGTTTCTGAAGCATATGCTCTATACACTTTTTAAGAAGAGACAGAGGAAGCAACAGTGAACCAACAGCGACTGCAACACTCAGAGGTTTAAAAATCTAATAAACAGAATCTATGAATGGACCCTGAGTAGACACAGTGGGGTCCATATGAATCTTCTTAAACTTCTCATTTCACAAGTTTATAAGGAAATCAAACTACTTAAAAAAAAACACAAAGGGTCTCCCCATAGCCAACACTACTACTTCCACCATGCATACGATGCGTTGAAAGGAGATCAGCAATTCATTTAAAAATGCTCGAAACAGGAACCCTCAAACCGAAAGCCCACATCAAAACTTCTCGATACATATTCACAGCAAATACAAATTTCCCAAACTAGGCCTACAATGATTCTCAGAACTAGAACTGCAACATTCTGTTAGAGAAATCCAAAAAATCCCAAATGGACATTTTTAATATATAACCCTTAAAAATGTTGTATTAAGCACCTGGATGATGCCGAAACCACCAGATATAATACAACAATCCTGCTCAAAATCCACGTTCCTAAGGAAAACCACATGTACCATCAACGATTCTTCCCAAAAAAAATAAACCCACATTATGCTCCCTAGGTAGACACGTAGTAAGATATGCATTCATTTAATATTCCTCTTCTGCAATTATTTTTATTTTTAATTAATTAGTATAATTAGAGGTTAAATTTTATGGTTTATATAATTGTATTTATGTAATTTTTTTGAATATTAACTAATTTATTTAAAAGTTTATTTATTTTATTTTACTATATTGAAATATGTTTTAGAAGATATTATTTTTCATATATATTATTTAAAATAAAATTAACATAAATATGGTGTGAGCCTTATGTACCTGCTTTCAAGTATGTCTTAAAATATTACCTCCAACATGTCTCTACAGTCCCCTCCTCGTCCTGCACACTCCTAAGTTCTAGGTTACCAACAGCAAGAGGGTCAGCAAAACCACCCAAATCAAATTCAGAAAGAGAAGCAGAACCAAGAGCATACTTATCCTCCACCACTTGCAATCCATTCAGAAGTTGTGGGCAACAAAGATTTGTTTTTCACTACACTCAGAGAATTTCATGCCGCATTCGGGACCAAATTATCGTAAGTATTTTGATATTTGGTTTAATTTTTTTTCTATATATCCCATTTATGCACTATCACAGTATCCTCTCTGATCATTTACACGTTATATTATCCATATATTGCCTCTGTATTACTATATATTTGTATGTCTATAAACATTTGAATATATGCACATATGTATAATAAATTAGAAAGAGAAGCAGAACCAAGAGCAGAAAAATCCACATGAACACCAGCAAGAGCAGCAGCAGCAGTTGCAGAAGATCAAGGAACATCAGCATAATCGTCAGGAACATCAGCAGCAAAAGCAGCAAGACTGTCCATACCAAAAGCAGCAGCAACACCTGAGAACACAATCAACAAAAGAAAACTACACATGAATATAAGCAAGAACAGCCAAACTCATATCAATATCAACACGAGCAACATAACTTGCAGAAACAAAAGAAAGAGGAGCCGCAGGCAAACCTGAACCATGCTCAGCCAAAGCAAGAACAAAGTTCATAAAGCGATAAGCAAGGGGAACAGCAACACCCACACCAAGATCAAGATCAGCATAACATTTTTTATTTATAATCTAAAAAATACTTAGGCAATAAAGACAAATTTTGTGAAATTGAACATAACATTTTTGTTTTACAATTTTATTGGTCTTTTTTGGAGTGATTTATCTGCCACTTCTTAATTAATGTTTGATATTTGAAAATGCAATTATTATGAGAAAGTTAAAGTTTTGAAGTTATTTTTAAAAAAAATTTAAACACAGTTACAAATAGTGATTTAAAAAACTTTATTGAGACTAAAACATGACTTTAAAGTGTTGATGAAGTTGAAAGTAAAATGTATTAAATTTATCAAATTTAAATATATTCAATTTATTCTCTCAAAATTTCAATTATTATATGGTAACAAACCAATCAAACTTATTACTCTAAACTATTTATTAGGTTTCAATTCTATTATTACAACTTAGGTGACGTTCAGTCATTTTTTGTTACAATAGATTTAATATTAACTTAGGTGAATACTTATTGTCGAAGTATATTATGTGTAGATATATTACTAGAATAATATCTTTGAACAAAAAAGAACTGACTTACAAGAATCTCCTACCATCTACATATATTTTACAACTATGAATATTTGAAAGATTTTTTAAGCTAAAATAAAAAATGTACTTTTAAATTTTCCATTATGAATTTAATAAGCTATTCCAATTTATAGTATAGTTTTAATGACAAAAAATCTCAACAAGGATTTCATTCTCTAGAAGAGGGTTATGGATATTTGAAAGATTTGTTTGAGCTAAAATAAAAGAGTAGTTTTATATTTTCCATTATGAAGTTATTAGGCTATTCCAATTAGAGGAAAATTAAAAGAATCTCCTACCTGCCATGCATATATTTTACAACTATGTGTATTTGAAAGATTCTTTTGATCTCAAATAGAAGAACTTTTCTATTTTCCATTATGAATTTAATAAGCTATTCCAATTTATAATACAGTGGTAATGACAAAAAATCTCAAAAGGATCTCATTCCATAGAATAGGGTTATGGGTATTTGAAAGATTTTTCTGAGCTTAAATTAAAGAGTAATTTTATATTTTTCATTGAGTTTAGTAAGCTATTCTAATTTATAGTACAATCATAATGGCAGAAAATCTCCATAAGGATTTCATTTTGTAGAATAGTGTACAAGGATTTCATTCTATAGAATAGGGTAGAATCAAGGGAAAAGACATGAATCAATAATATAAACCATCAAATACATAAAACTCAAACCCAAGGACCCTAATCCAACAATGAAGAACAAATGAACATAGAAATATAAAATGATAAAACAATATTATCAACAATCCCTATGTCATGAAGGGAAAATGCATGAATCAATAGTATCAACCATCAAATACATAAAACTCAAACCCTAGGACCCTAATCCAACAATGAAGCACAAATGAACATAGAAAGATAAAATGATAAAACAATATTACCAACAATCCCTAGCCATGATTGAATCACGTTCATTGCTCTTCTCCATTTTGCTTAATATCAAAGATAGTAGTTGTGGTTGTCTCTACCTAGCTATGGTTGAAATGAAAGTGATAGCTCTCTTTTATAGAAAGCCAAATTTGAATGAAGGGTCAAGATAAAATGATGAAGATTAATGGATGAGATTGCTTAAGAAGCAATGAAATAGGGTTAGGGAAAAAATAGGGTTTAGTTAAGGGTGGAGATGTGAAGGGATAAGAATGGCACAATAAAAGGGTGAAACAAGTTGCACGAGTAAATTAAATAATTATTAAATTATTAAATCTAGAAGGGAAAGTGAATAATTAAATAATTAAAACAATTATTTAATTATAGAAGAAAAAGATGACCTATAATTAAAATAACAATTTAATTAAAAGTGAAAGAAAGGGACAAAATATTAAATGATTAAAATGATTATATAATAGAAAGGGAAATGTGGAAAATAATTAAATAAATAGAATTTATTTAATTATGTAAGAAAAAGATAATAAATAATTATCATTCGATTATAGTAGAAAATTGAAAATGAATAATTAAATAAATATTAATTTATTTAAGTAATCAAATGAAGAATAAAAAGAGAAATGAATTCACTAAATAATTAAAATTATTCAATTATGCAGGGGAAGAAGTTGAAAATGATGCTCCTAGGCCTAGGACATATGCCCTAGTACAGACGGGATAAACCCATGCCTCTTCATTAATTTTTTTGCAAATTTTTAAATTTTTTGAAAAAATTGAAAAATTATTTCGGCAAGAAAATTGGATAGGCATGAATGCAAAGATTGATGAAAATAAATGTTAGTAGGAGGAAAATGTTAGCATGGAGTTAGAGGATTGAAGAGGGATTGATATTTTTCTTGAGAGATGCTAAGCTTGCATGTTTATCAGCATTGGGTGTTAAAACATGGAAAATGGACAATAATCACCATGGTATGACATAGAACAAGGTGTGCAATGTTATCCCTTTGTGAAAAAATACACTTAACACATAAGGAATGTTAGAATTCATCCTAGGAGAAAAGTTGCGCCAATCTTTTTGTCAAGACATACCGCAAACAAAAATCAAAGAAAAAGCAAGTCATGAGACATCATCGATTCTCTAACTCTTTCTTGGGACATACTTGAGGTGGCTAGTAATATGACCAAAAGATATATCAAGAAAAATATAAGACAAAGTAAACCAACAAAGTCAACAATGATTTAGATTTGATTTTCCAGTGATTGTGTGCTAGTAGGACTGATAAGATTGATTGGTTGGTCGGTTGGTTGTTCACTTGATTGATTGATAACACCTAGTTTCAAAAAATGGAGCATGTCGTATAAGACATTAAGTCTGGTTTCGAACATGCAGCCACCTGTATAAGGAAAATGATAAAGTTGATGAATGATAATATGTAGTTTCAAGAAGGACACATCATGTATAAGACAAACGATAAGGTCAGGTCTGGTTTCAAGAAACGAAGCAAGTCATATAAGACACCAAGTTTGGTTTTGAAAATTCCATTACCATTGATTGATTGGTAATTGTTGAATTAATGTTTGACTAATTAGGAAATTGACCTATTTGGTTTGAAGGTGAGTTGGATAGTTTGTCTAATTGCTCCATGATTTTTCTGAGACTGAGATGATTGTTTGTTCCTGATCAAGGTGTCTGATTGATTATGTTATGGATAGTGAATGACTTAACAAACCCTAAAGGAATAACCTAGTGCTTTGGGGGCTTGTCAGTGATGGTCTTGCCTACATCACATGCAAAGAGGCGTCATAGTTCAACCTTGTCTCGAGCGAAAGATACTTTATTATGAATGACAATTGAATTTATTCGACAAACCCTAAGGACTAACCTAGTGCCTTGTGGGCTCATCGATGATGGCCTTGCCTACATAAAGTCATAGATGCAACATAGTTTGACTGTCTTTGACTTGACATGACTTGACACTATTTTTGGGATTTTGAAGGTTATTTGGATGCTTTTGTATTTTTTAGAATATTTTATTTTTTTGCTTTTTGACGATATTTTTTTTAAAAAAATTGATATGTTTTGATTTTTTTGGATTTTTGAAGTTTTCCAATTTTTTTTGGATTTTTGAAGTTTTCTATTGTTTGGATTTTTTAAGTTTTTTGATTTTTTTGGATTTGACATAGTGATCTCCAATACCAAATCTAGGATCCATTGAAGACATGAGTTAAGTACTTGCCCCCAATCAGGTATAAGACCAACTTATTAGGGATAGAATCAAATAAGCCTTATCGTGGATGGGTATGGAAGGAAAGAGATGTTACATTAGTGAAAAGTCATTTTAGCTTTATTTTTGTATCCAAAAATATTGAAAATAAAAAAAATCTGCATCTGCACTTTAGTTTCATATGATACAACATTATAGATAGTAAAATTTCATTGAAAACCATTGAAAATAGCACTCATTCACCGCCTTGGGTAAATAATTCCCTTTGCATATTCTACACTGCATTTTTTTGGATTAATTTCCCTATTTCCATGCTTCTATTTGTTGTTGTTGCCTTTCTATTTTAGTTTACAAACTATACTTTTCATACATTTCATTGCATATAGTTTACACTAGTTCATTTTGTGCATTGCTCAAAATAAAAATTTCATCTAGAACATTTCATTTCCATTGTTACATAGCTTAGAATCTAAAATTTACATCATGGACATGTGCTTTGGAAAATTATGACTGTCCTTGAAAACCTTAGTGGATATGTCAAGTCGTGCTTTTGAAAATGACCCTAATGACTTTGAAATCACTTATGCTCCTTCAACTCCTCATCCATGTAATCCTTGTGATGTTGAAATCATTGGAGAAGATGATGACATCATGAATCAGTTCATCAATGATTTCCTTGACAACCTTGAAGCTAATGTAGCCTTCTACCCAACAATGAAACAACCAACATCACCTATAATACCACCAAAAGAAATGTTTGAATACTTACACCTTGAAACTAAGACACAAGAACCTAATATAGGTGAACCTAGTTCCTCTATACATGTAAGTACTCAACCATTTTATCTAAACAAGGTGAAAAACATTTCCATCAACCTAGAAGAAACATATGGCAAAGGGCTTACAATCTTGAGCAAGCAAAGATGCGATACTACAAGTGAACATGAAATTCATCAACTCCTAGAACAAGTACCAAATGAGGAAACAAAAGGGTTAGGATATCAAGATCCTCATCACAACAAAAACATTCATAAAGAATACTTAATGCTTACTGAAGATGGTCATATTTTCCTAGACCCTCCTGCTATGAAGATTATCCTTCCTAATGAGAAATTAGAATCTCCTAGTGACAATAACAAAGATGGTAGGATCACCATAGATCCTCCTCCTCAACATTCAACTAGAGAAATTGGTGAATCAAGAAAACACAAAATACCTTACAAGTTACAAAAGATACAATCCCCTCGTCTGCCACCTGAAAGTGAAAAAAAATTACTGAACTGTATGTTTTTGGAAGAGGAGGCTTTCTTACACTTCTAGGGTTTTGCACCTAAAAGGAGAGAGGTATCCCAAAACTATTTATGGTTAACTCAAGAATAATGCAAATATGATTGAAATATGTCTAAATAGAATGTCCTAGATGCAAAGAATTGATAAAAGAGAAGGATTATTAATGTTAAACTAAGAAGATGCACTTTGTTTGAAAACACATTATGATATGAAAAATGAACTAAAAATGTAAGCAAACTGTAACAAAAATTAATGACACTAAAGAGGTGTATCTGGGAACTAGAAAGTAATAGAGAGGAGCTCTGGAATCCTACATAATTCATTGTTGAAGCCAACTGTGACACTTACACCAAGTTGTGCTATTTAGTCTGATTTCGAGGAAATTCTAGATTGAAATAGGTTTCAGGCAAAAGGGTACCTAGAACTGTAGAAACTACTTTTTATCCTTGGACGTGGGACTAATTTTTCCATTTATGGTGACTTATTCCACCTCAACATTTTGGGGAATTCAAAGATGCAATCTGTAGATCTCGCTCTGCACTTCAGCTCTTGATAGGTTTCCGGATCCGAATCTGCAAAATCTGACCTGTAGGTGTTCTCCAAGCTTCTTTTAGGGTTTTGTTGACTTTGAATGAATTTGATGAATTTTTGACAACTTTTCAAACCTTTCTCTTTGAAAAATCTACACACAAGACTTGCAAAACACATGCAAAGAGGGGGAAAAGTGTTAAGGGTTAGTGAATAGGGGTTTGCCTTGGTCAAATCCTAGTTTGGTAATTAAACCCTTGAAAATGAAATGAAATGATATAAAAAGATATTGATGAATGAACAAAATGAAATGCTACAACTTACCAAACCCTTGAAGTATAAATTTGAAGATATGCAAGTTGAAGCTCCAATAGATGTATGTGTGAGAATGCCTGGAATGCTTGAATGCTTGATAATTGCTTGAATGATTAGGAAAATTGAGGAGATATTAAAGAGATGATAAAGATGAAAAATATGAGAGGAAAACCCTATATTTATACATGATTATACAAAATTCCCCAAAAATACCTCATCACAGGCCCAACGTAAGTCTTAAAAAATAATATCCCGTCAAAATTTTGAAATATTTTTTATTTTTGAGCCAAGTGGGACTAAGTCACCCCAAGTGGTGATTTCATCCCACTAGGGAAATTTAATTGTGTTTCAGGAATTAAAGTGTATTAAATGATGTTTAATGGGATTATTCTCAAAAATACACTTAACTAGGGCACGTAAGTGTATAAAGGGGTCATTTAAGCATAAGAAAGGGTTAAATTATTGATGAGAAGCCTAGAAAAGTGTGAAATTTTTTTACAAGACTTTGAAATAAGGCTTGGTAAGTGATAAAAAGAGTTTATTTCATTGAGTTATATTAAAAAGATCCTGGAAAAGTGTGAAAGTGGGTTACAACACTTCACAAAACTCTTACAAGGCATCATAAAGTTCCTATTGATTCACAAGGGTCGGAGACCTAATGTGAAGGTGTTGACCACATTACAATATTAAATCTAGGAGAAACTAGGCTAACATCCATAAGAAAGGCCCAATGAGCATGAAAATGTCAAAAGATACATTTTTCTACGTTACATTTATCCCCCACTTTAGTGAGAGGAAGAACTTGCTTCAAACTCTCACTAAAGTAGCCAAAAATGCACATCAAGAGGGATCCAAATGCACTCATGCTGGGAAGATGAGACAACAACAATCAAGAGGAGTGATCAAGCTCCCAGGATCAAGATCGCAATGGTAAACCAAACATTAGCACAAAGGAACACACATAAAAATGATGTAAAAGAATGAAAAAGGAGAGAAAGGAGAAAAGGAAAGAGAGAATTAGATCAAGCTTTGATCATTTTTCCATCTCGTTGTGGATCAAATCTAGGCTATTTTTCCAAAAAAAATCATATACTCACTCTAAGGTGACGTAACTCATGGCTTTCCACCAAGTGAAAAGGCCTAAAAGGTGAGAAACATACACTCATGGCTAGTATGCACTCTCACACATAGAGGTGGCTATGGGGAAATTCAAGCTTAAGAATGCACTTCCTACTCAACCATACCAAAGTTATACCTCTTCATAACTTAAATAAGGAACCACAAAAGAAAATGACTTTTTGAGCTTCACGAGACAATCAAAACTTTGTATTCTTGGAGCTCATGAACAAATGTGATGGCACCACAGGCATGCAAGCTTTGTTAGGAAAGGTGGCCATATAACAAAATACAACATGCAACATGAAAATAATGTTCAAAGGAGTCTTGCTTAGTTCATACAAAGTGTTTAACTTAGGGAACATTGTGCTTAATGTCTCCAAGAGAGGACTGATCAAAGGATAGAAAATTCACAACTTCGAGGATGTAGTGCATTGCATCAAGCCACTAAGAGGAATGTAATATGTTAAGATAGATCACGCTCATGAAGTATATCACACCCAATGTCATCCACAAAGTGACAAACACATTGTATGAAGTAACAATGCTACACTAAGAACCAAGAAAAGGAAAAAAAATACAAAATGAATATGCCAATTTATGCTCCCACTTTAAAGGAATTGCTACACATTGTACTATGAGAAATTAATTTAAAGTAGCAAGAAAGAAAGACATGAGATCCAAATTGGAAAGCCCTTATGCCTAGTCATATTTTTTCGAGTAAGGCTGCATCATCCGAAGAAAAAAAAAGAAAGGGGTTGCCCCCAAAATGAAAACGCCAAACACATAAGGGATCTATGGATTTGGGGTCAGTATGTTCTTTGTTGCAATGTTTCTAGAGAGCTTGTAACTGTCCTCGTTCCAAAAATCCAAAGAACTAGAAGAATGACACAAAGAGAGCGAAATCAAAGAAAAAGAAAGAACCTTTTGAGTCAACATGGAAGAAACATAGGGTGTCTTGATGCTTTGCATCTTCCCTAAAAGGAAAACACAATCCAAATGAAAAAGAAAGAGGAAAAGATTTTTGGTCAACATGAAGGAGACATAAATGTCTCAATGCCTTGCATTATCCCCAAAAGGAAAACACAAGAAAATGACAAGAAAAAGGAAAAGAAAAAGAAAAATCCTTGTGGGTCAACATGAAAGAGACATGAATGTCTCAATTCCTTGCATCATCCCCAAAAGGAAAACAAAAGAAAAAGACAAAAGAAAAAGGAAAAGAGAAAGAAAAGAATTTTGGGTCAACATGAAAGAGATATGAATGTCTCAATGCCTTGCATCATCCCCAAAAGGAAAACAAAAGAAGAGAAAAAGGAGAAAGAGATGTAAAACAAAGAGAGGAATGCTACAAAGAGAGAGAAAATCAAACATAACAACACGAGGGATCACATTACACACATGCAAACACACAAAAGTAAGAGAAAATGAAAATTCAAAAGACTAGTAAGGAAAATGCAAGTCAGCCGTCGAACAAATCATCTGCCTCCAAATCTCAGTTGGTATAAGAGGAAGGTGAATAATGTATCTAACAGACAATGACAAATGCATTACTAGGAAAAGGCTAGCAACGTATTGCTCCCATTGGGTGCAAGGGAAGAATGAGCCGAGGTAAGTGATGGGAAAGGTCATGTAGTAGTGAGAATGGAATGTTCTACAACTATGACATGACAAGGAGTTGGAGAGTATTTTATGGAATTATTGGATAGAAATTATCGCCATTGAAGTGATACTTGCTCAATATTTCTTTCAATTGATGATAATCATCACTTTTATGTCCAACAACGTGATGATATGTGCAATGTTGAACATTAGCATCTTCAGGATATATCACCAACCTATTCATAGGTGGTAATAATATGAGTTCTTTGTTTAAAATTATTTGAGATTTCCTTTCACATTTAGGTGGTGGATGGAGAGGAAACTTGAGATTTTGTAACTTGTAAGGCCTCTTTTGTTTTCTAGATTCACTCCTTTCTTGAATGGAAGGAGGAGGACCCAAAGTGATTCTCGCATCCTTGCCATTGTTATCAATCAAGGGGTGCTCTCGAGGAAGAAGGACATTTAGATCGTGAGGGGAATCAAAGATCACTGTGCCATCATCACGAAGCCACAAATATTCTCTAGGAGGCTTGTTGTTATGATAGGGATCTTGATAACCTAATCTCATTGTATTTTCATCATTTTGTTTTTATTCTAAGAGTTGATGAATGACATGTTCAATGGTTGTGTCACATCCTTGTTTGCTCAAAATGGTAAAACCTTTTCCATAGGTTTCTTCAAGATTGATTGGAGTATTGGTAACTTTGTTATCATAAAATGGTTGAGTCAATTTTTTTTTAGAAGAACTAGATTCAACATGTGTAGGGAACTTAGGTTCTTTGTTTATTTCAGGATGTAAGTAACTAAACATATCAGGAAGTGGTACTCTAGGAAGGTCTTATTGTTTCATGGATGGATAAAAGGATGCATTATCTTCAAGGTTATCAAGATAGTCATTTAGGAACTTATTCATTCTATCATCATCTTCTCCAATGATGTCATCCTCATGAGGAGGATATGCATGAGGAGTTGAAGGAGCATGAGGAAGTTCAATGTCATTAGGACCAATTTCAAAGGCATAGTTTGATATGTCAAGTAAGGATTTTAATGACATCCAAAGCTTATTAAAACACATATCCATGATGAAAGAAAACTTAAGGGAAATAAAGTGAATGAAACAACAAATCTAAGAATAGTAACAAAGATGTAATAACATAAAACATAAATGTAGAGAATAAACTGGAAATGATAGAAAATGTAGTGTAAAATATGCAACTGGACTAAGTCACCCAAGGTGGCGAATGAGTCTGGAGGTAGTAGTTTTTTGAATTTTTTTAGAATTTTTGAATTGATTTTATGCTTTTTAGGTTTTCAGATGCAGATAAAATATGGAAATGAAAAAGTTTATTGATTTTTGATGAAAAGAAGTGCAAAAATATAAGCTAGATGATCTTTTCACTAATAGAAATTTAGAAACCCTAGGATGCAATTTAAACAATGCAAAATGCAATTCAATTCCAATATAAGCTATTCCTAAGATGTAAATGCACTTACAATTAAAAATATGATGTTCAAAAGTCAGGTCACCAAAATGAACTGTATGTTTTTGGAATAGGAGGCTCTCTTACACTTCTAGGGTTTTGCACCTAAAAGAAGAGAGGTATCCCAAAAAGGTTTATAGTTCACTCAAGACTAATGCAAATATGATTGAAATATGTCTAAATATAATGTCATAGCTGCAAAGAACTGATAAAAGAGATGTATTATTAATGCTAAACTAAGAAGATGCACTTTGTTTGAAAACACATTATGATATGCAAAATGAACTAAACATGTAAGAAAACAATAACATAAATTATTGAGACTAAAGAGGTGCACCTGGGGATTGGAAAGTGATGGAAAAGAGCTTTAGAATACTACATAATTCACTGTTGAAGCCAACTGGGACACTTACGCTAAGCTGGGCGACCTAATCCTATTTTGGAGAAATTCTGCTAGAATAGGTTTCAATGATAAGGGTACCTAGAACTACAAAAACCACTTTTCAGGCCTAGCAATGGGACTAATTCATCGTTGATGGTGACTTATTATGCCTCTAAATTTTAGGGAATTCAAAGATGTAATCTATAGCTCCCGATCTACACTTCAGCTCTTGATAGGTTTCTAAATCCAAATCTACAAAATCTTACATATAGGTGTTCTCCAATCTTCTTTTATGTTTTGTTGACTTTGAATGACTTTGATGATTTTTTGACAACTTTTCACACCTTTCTCTTTGACAAATCTATACACAAGACCTACAAAACACATGAAAAGATAGGAAAAAGTGTTAAGGGTTAGTGAATAGGGGTTTGCTTTGGTCAAACCCTGGTTTGGTAATTAAACCCTTGAAAATCAAATGAAAAGAGATTAATGAATGAACAACATGCAATTCTACAACTCACCAAACCCTTGAAGTAGAAATCAGAAGATATGCAAGTAGATGCTCCAATGGATGTATGCTTGAAAATGCCTATAATTCTTGAATGCTTGATAATTGCTTGAATGATTAGGAAAATTGAGGAGATACTAAAGAGATGAAAAATATGAAAAAGATGAGAGGAAAACCCTATATTTATACATGATTATACTAAATTTCCTGAAAATACCTCATCACAGGGTGACCTCAAGTCTTAGAAAATAATATCCTACCAGAATTTTGAAATATTTTTTTATTTTTAAGCCAAGTGGGACTAAGTTGCCCCAAATGGAGACTTGGTTCCACTAGGTAAATTTAAGTAGGTGTCCAAAATTAAAGTGTATTAACTAATGTTTAATGGGATTATTCTAAAAAATACAGTTAAGTAGGGCTTGTAAGTGTATGAAGTTGCCATTTAAGCATAAGAAAGGGTTAAATTATTGATGACAATCCTAGAAAAGTGTGAAAGTTTGTTACAACACTTTACAACACTTTGAAATAAGGCTTGGTAAGTGATAAAAAGAGGTTATCTAAGTGAATTATATTAAAAAGATCCTAGAAAAGTGTGAAAGCAAGTTACAACACTTTTACAAGGCATCAGAAAGTTCCTATTGATTAACAAGGGTTGAAGACCTAATGTGAATGTGTTGACCACATTACAAAATTAAATCTAGGAAAAAATAGGCTAACATCCATAAGAAAGATGCAAGGGTTTATACTATTACCAGCGATGAACAGGCTCGTCCTATATCCTAAAGATGCAAAGGTTCCACATTGTAACTATCATAGAACTCTTGGACATAATGTCAATAAATGCCACACATTAAAACAAATCTTGAGTAAATATCACTTTGATGGAAATGAGTTCCATCCAGTGAAAGAATAATCTCTCCTTCATTACCTTTTCATGTACTGATTGTAGAAAATTCTATTCTCACTAATACATGATCCTTGACCCATCACCCATCTCGGCTCATTGTTTCCTCGCACTATGTGGGGGAAAGAATTTGATAGCCTTGTCCTAGTAATACACTTGTTGTGATCCCTTTGGCTAGTTTCCCGCCTTCTACATACACTGAACAAGATTGGGAAGCGGATGACCTGCTTTAGGTTGGTTCTCCTATGCCTTACTAGTATTTCTTTTCTTTTCTTTTGTGTGATTACATGTGTGTAATGTGATCTCCCGTGATGTTTTGTTTGATATTCTCCTCTCTCTTTGTGACAATCCTCTATTTGTACCTTCATTCTTCTCTATGGCATATGGATTTTTCACCTTTTCATTTATTTTCATTTTTCTTATGTTTTTCTTTTGGGGATGATGCAAGGCATTAAGAAATTTAGGTCTCTTTCATGTTGACCAAAAATATTTTTCATTTACATTTTTGTCTTGTGTTTTTCTTTTGGGGATGACGTAAGGTGTCAATACACTATATGTCTCTTCCATGTTGACTGGTCGTGCCCACAAAAGGATATAAAAGTCCCAGCAGATCCTAACCTGGGAATTGGACATTCTAGCAGGTGACTAACATCTTCTTATGGCCGTTCATTTACTTTGTCAAACTAGGGAATGTATACTTGAAATGGAGTGGCACTGTATGTGCATTAAGAACTGGTTTCAGTCACGATTTACCAGAAATAAATGCATGAAAGGAATTCTACTCATGCTAAAAGAATGTAATGCAAAGCTTTCTAAACTTAATCAAACCAAAAACCTTAACAATTATAACTGAGAAACAAACTATGAGCTGGCCTTATGCTGCAGGAACAAACACAGGGATGGATTCCCCAATGCTGTAGGAATAATATAAGACTGAGTTTGTACAGAAACTTCAAGAACAAAATCTAACTTATGATCGACAGAAAATAAATGACTAACTAACTAACTAACTACAAATACTTACTAAGTGGGCCCCCTTAGCAAGCATCAACTAATTATGCAAGGATTGAACTCAGAAATTCATCAGCTTTTTATTCATAACTTAGAATGATATACATTGTTTGATCATATCAAAACTAACACAAAACTGTGTCTCTTATCATAATACTAACTCTTACATGCTATGCTTGCTATGCTCATTATGCTTCTTATTATTCTTCTCATTCTTCTTGCTCACTCGCGCAGGAGGAACACTTATTTAAATTAGGAAAACAACTAACTAACTAACCCTAACAGAGAAAGACGTGGATGTAAAATGTATCCCAAAAATGAGGAACATACTTCATAAATGAGTTTATCTGTTTAACTCGATCCAGAGAGAATCTAGCACTCCACTCTTTCCAGATTAATTGACATTTAAATTCCTTCCCAACAATTTCAGTCAAAGAGTCTTTGCCAAAACTTCCTCGAAGTCATGCAGGAAATGGACTTTACTGCAAGGTCGATATCAGCTGTGCTTGACTCGCTCATACTTTCTTCAAAAACCTGCGAAACACAAGGTAACAGATGCAAAAGAAAAGACTCATGGCAAATACATGATATTCATTCATTAATCACATATTAAATCTATTTCATCATTCAAAAACTACATGTGTTATACCAGTCATTTGGGAAGTCAAACAGTGGTAATAAATATGGACATGTCAACATGATAGGCTGCAGGAATATAAAGGTGTATCGCTATAGGATATCCCTCAATAAAAGGTTTCTAAATAGTTAAACAACCATGAACAACAAAAGTAAGGGTATTAAAAGTACACCATGATACCCAAATTATGAGCATATTTTGTTCTCATCATTTGCCCCCTACTTAACCTAATGTTGGTCCTCTAGCATTGAACTTTCTGGTGGTCTCTCTGAAATCAGTGGTTGAGGCATGACCCTGAAATGAAGTTCTGAATTTGTAATAAAAACCTCTAAAATTTTTCCACCTTTCATACCTATGAGCTTCTGTATCTTCATTAATGTTTGTAGCTTGGTAGGGATAAAGAGGCCACATCAGCACAGGAGTTTGGAATGTCAAGGGAAACCACAATTCAAACCGCTCTTGAAGATCCAATTGTATGTCTCTGTTTGATCATCTGAGAGCTGCTGTAAAATTCAGGGGACTGTGAGGCTCAGACCTTCTTAACCCAACAGTCAATCTCTCCCATCTCTTCTCAATCCTAGAGTATGACAACTTCCAAAATGAGTATGTCTATGCTTGAAACTCATCATACACCTATTTTCTGATATCAAATATTTTCATCCTGACTGTATCATTATTGAAGCCATATGCCATAGTAAACCAGGTTTTCAACAGTGTATAGGGGTCTGAACTCTCAGGGTGCAATGGAATAGGCTCACCTCTTTTGGCTTCTTCATATGCTTCCAACTTCCTACCGTAATTAGTTTTGTTTTCCGCCCAAGACATGAGTGATCTTAAATGAATGTCACCAATTTAGACAAGTGGATTCCACTCTGTTTCAAGGGGAATTATAAAGTCATGTAAATAAAATTGGCACAAAGAATTCCTTAACTAATCAGGAGCTGCTTGGTATGCATCATAGAATTCTTTAGCAGTATGAATAACAGGATCTTGATTCCTGGAAATTCTCATTAACTGGAACCACAAAAATTGTTCCTTGAGGCACAGAGCATAAACTCTGGGTGGTGGTTGACACTCCATGATCTGACCAGTTACCTTAAGCATTTCATTCATTTTCTCCTTTAACTCCTGAATTTCCTATTTCTGCCTTTGAATTTCCCTTTTCAGTTTCTTCTTTTCTTCCTCCCAAAGACTTTGTTGCATTTCAGTCTTGTCCAGGTGGCGGAAACTCAGGGTTTGCAATGTAACCGATCTCCTTGTGATTTTGAGATATTCCAAAAATTTAATTTAAATTTTTTTTTGTAGACAACAATGGCTTGACAATTTGCAGGGGGTAATGAAGCTTCATTGGCCACTTCCAATTGTTCAGGATGTTCTTCCTCTTGCTGCAAGATGAATTCATGTTGTTGTAGTGGAGAATACTGTGCTTCCTCCAAAATCTGCATAGCCGCAGCGGCCAAGTCATTGAGACTTGGTACCCGCCTTTCATTATGCTCAACTTCCCCTGTCTCAATTTGTTCTTCTTCAAAAATAACAAATGGACTTTGTGCAGCACTCTCAGACACATTCTGAGAAACATCATGTTCAGACTCTATAGATTCCTCTGAAATTATGATAACCTCAGGTTGAGGTGAAGCAGAGGAGACTTTACATTGTTTTCTTGTTGAAACTCTTCTTGGCAATGTTGTAGCTACCGGAGGTGCTCTCGTAGCTTTCCTCTTTCTGAATTTCCTAGAGGGCTCTGCCTTATCAGAAGATGATGGTGAACTAGTGGTGGCAACAGGTGTTGCTATAGGAGAAATTGTTGTAGGTGAAGATGCTGCAGGAGTAGAGCATTGCCTTTTCTGAGGATGAGGGTCAAATTCTAGGGTTTGTTCCACCCCAGATGACTCTCCTACCTTTTTTTTTCCTTTTTCTCTCCTATTGGTAGACCTAGTTTGCACCCGGGCAGAGGACTCTAGTGTGAAGGCTGCAGGATGAGGTGCTGCAGGAGCAGATGACCCTTGCCCTATTTCCCTACTGGTAGATGCTATTTTTTCTTTCTTTCTCTTAGGTCGTGGAGCAAGTTCCCTAGGGGGTTCTGGAAGTTGTAGGCTCTTTTGGGCAACAAATTTTTGCCAGGAAAGAGGTGACACATCCCTCAAAGAGCGTTCAATTAATAGTTTTATAAGGGCATGGTGGGAAATAGAGTTATCCTTCCCCCTCTGGGTTTCATGGGCGCATTGCTTCCAAAGATTTAACAAAAAGTTAGGGACATTAACGGCTAACCCATGCCTCAAATGACTCAGCAATTTAAAATGGTAGGAATGTAGGTAAGAAAAATGGCCTTCACATGTTAAATACCTGATGATAAAAGCAACATATTCTGAGTATGGGGGAGGAAACGACACTCACTTGCATCCTTGCTTAGAGACCTCCAAAGGTCCATCAGTTGGTACTATAAATTCTGCCCTAGCAGAAATAACATCTGAAGAAAAATTCTCTCCAACAGCTGGAAGCTCGGTTACCTCTACAATTCGTTCCTCAGTTACAGCTACTGTCAAACCCCATACTCTAGCCTGTCCTTCAGAAAAGGTCCTTAAAAATTCACCTGCAGCTTCCTCATTGAAAGTATCTAACCTCAAAAAGTAGTTCATCCAACCATAAAGGTTGAATGCTTGAACTATTTGAGGATTCTGTGTCAATATCTCATGAGCCACAGGCTCATGTCTTACCAATTGACCACCCATATTCACAATTGTCTCAGCTGAAACTCTAGAAACTCAAACCTTTTCAAAAAAATTTCTGCTTTGTTCTACTTCTTTTAGTTTTGCTGTCACTTTCTCTTCTTTTCCAAGAATGAACTCAAAATATATTTACATGTAATGATTGTTACAACTACTTAAACAAGCAATTTTAATTATAATTTTTGATTGAAACATGCAGTCATATTTGGAAAGTACAAGAAAATAATAAAGAAAAATATCTAAACAGTTGTGATAGTAGCGTAAGTAAAATGGATTATCCCGCCCCCTACTTAAAATATGACATGTGTCCACACATGTACTAAAGAATAGGTAGATATCGGGTAATAATGACTAATATAGACAGTAGTAAATGAATAAAATGAAATAAATCAATGATGCGACAACAAAAGATATCGCGTACCTTTCAATAAATGCTCATACATGCTGAGAAAGATGACGACTTCAACATGAGATGACAATTGGGAAAGGTATCATAATTAAGGGTGGTACAGATGAATGAGGTGGATGGGTGACGTGGATGGATGAGATGAATGAATGGAATGGATGGATGGGATGGAAGATAAGGAAGTGAAATGTGGCGATGAGTGGGAATGAAGAAAAAGGGTTTCCTTAAAAAGGAAACCTTTATTATGGGCATGCATTGTAATATTATGGTGAAGCTGCAGGAGAAAGGCTAAAGCCTTTCACTGCAGGAAGATTAGTGGCAGGATCCTGAACAAACTGCTACAGAAATTCTTCTCTAGAGACTGGCTTACGATATAACCGAAGATGGTTTCCATTAACCATTAGCTTGAATCAAACAAGATCAATTGTGACCAATTGAACTGAACCATTATCAAATACATTCTCAATTTCATATGGGCCAAGCCATTGGGTAGTGAGTTTACCTTGATTTTCTTTATACCTGGAGTCATAAAACAACACCCAATCACCAATAGAGAATTGCTTAGTTTGGATATGGCGGTCATGCCAGTTCTTCCTTTGCTATTGTACAATTTTTGTATGCTAGAGGGCTACTTTTCTAAGTTCATCTAATGCATTCAGCTGCAGGAGGCATTCCTTTTGGGCTTCTAAAATGTCAATATTAAGCTCTAGAGCAGTCCTCGAGGTCTTATGTTTGAACTCTATTAGTAACATGGCAGTTTTTCCATAGAGTAATTCAAAAGGAGTAAACCCTATGGTTGTCTTCCACATTTTCCTATAGGCCCGGACTGCTTCAGGAAGCTGATTGCTCCTATATGTCTTGTGTAGCTAAACTGTCTTTGTAAGTATCACCTCAATTTCTTTGTTAGTAACTTCTGCCTGACCATTAGCCTAAGGGTGATATGGGCTAGACTTTCAATGCCTGATCTTGTAATCATTCATTAGTGCATTGATTAAATTGGATGTGAACTGAGCTCCCTGATCAGTGACAAGCTCCCTTGGGACTCCAAACTAGGTAAATATCTGCTCATATAGGAATTGAACAACCTTATTGTCACGGGCATGTGTCATTGCTTTCACTTCTACCCATTTGGTCACATAGTCAGTACAAACTAAAATATATGATTTCCCATTGGATGGAGGATCAATAGGTCCAATAAAATCCATGCCCCACTTATCAAAGGGACTGATTATAACCTGAGGATATAGGGGCATTTCATCAGACCTTGTTGGTCTTCCCATGCATTGGCATCTGTCACATTTCCTGGTGTAAGCTGCAACATCTTTGTGTAGTGTGGGCCAATAGTATCCAGTAGCCAGCACCTTCATGGATGTTCTTTTAGCTACAAAGTGGCCCCCACATGGATCGTCATGATAGGCATGCAATATATCATATGTTTCATCTTCCCGAATACATCTTCTCATTACTTGGTCAGGTCCTGTATAAAATAAACAATCTGCAATCCATGAAAAGTTGAAAGTTTTCTCAACTAGCAATTATCTTTCCTTTGGTGAGAAGTGAGCTGGAATTCTGCTAGCTGCTACATAATTTGCAATGCCTGCATACCATGGGGTTTGAGTAGCAATAAAAAACAAATGTTTATCAGGGAAGCTATCATCAATTTCCTCAGGGATGTCAAGTGTAGGTGTTTGAAGTCTGGATAAGAAATCAGCCACCACATTAGCTCGGCCTGGCTTATCAATAATTGTGATATCAAATTCTTGCAACAATAGGAGCCATCTTGCTAATATGCTAGATATGGTAGACTTATTCATGAGGTACCTTATTGCTGCATGATCTGTATGAACAAATATTCGGTAACCAGTGACATAATGTCGAAACTTGTTTAGGGCATACACAACTGCTAGCAACTCTTTCTCTGTGATAATATAGTTTAGTTCAGGGCCTTGAAAATTTTTGCTAATGAAATATATGGCATGCTCAATGGAATTCTCTTTAAGTCCTAAAACTGCCCCTATAGCATAATCAGAAGCATCTGTGTGTATATGAAAAGACAGACTCCACTTTGGTCCTTGAAGAATAGGTGCTTGAGTAAGCAAGTTCTTAAGCTACAGGAAAGATTTGTCACAGGCCTCAGTCCAAGTAAATTCAGAATCCTTAGTCAATAAGGCATATAGTGGACTGGCTATCTTGCTGAAGTCTTTGATGAATCTTCTATAATATCCAGCATGTCCTAGGAAGCTTCTAACATCCTTTTTTTTCATAGGTGTTGGAAAAGTTAGAATAACTTCAATTTTTTTAGGATCAACCTGAATTTCTGGTTGAGTGACATGATGGCCTAAAACAATTCCCTCTTGCATCATCATAAAGCACTTCTCACTATTCAAAGACAAATTTTGCTCCTGACATCTTTTCAACACTTTTTCCAAATTGGCTAATGCTTCGTCATAAGTAACTCCATAGGTAGTGAAGTCATCCATGTAGATCTCCATACAATCATAAGAAATGTCAGCAAAAATACTTATCAATGCCCTTTGAAATGTTGCAAGTGCATTACACAAGCCAAAAGGTAAGACAAAATAAGCAAAAGTACCCCATGGACTAGTAAAAGTTGTTTTGTCTTGTTCTTCAGGGGTGATTCTAATTTGATTATAGCCACTATATCCATCCAAAAAGGAGAAATACTTTTTCCTAGACAATGAGTCTAGTACTTGATCAACAAATGGCAATGGAAAATGATCCTTTTTAGTTGCTATGTTCAGCTCCCTATAATCTACACAAGCTCTCCATTTTCCACCTTTTTTAGGGACAATCACTAGTGGAGATACCCATTGACAGTCTAAAATTGGGTAGATGAAACCAGCATCAAGCAATTTTTGAAGTTTTGTTTTAACTATTTCCCTAAGTGCTAGATTTATCCTTCTTTGAGGCTGCCTAACAGGTGAACAATCTTCCTTAATATAGATCCTATGAGTACAGAGATAAGGATCTATTCCCTTCATATCCCCATAGTCCCATGCAAAATCTCTGTGTTGAGCTTGCAGCATCGTGACAAGGGCAGCTTGTTGAGGTTGAGGCAGCTTATTATTGATGGTCAGACAGCGGCCTGAAGACACTTCTACCTACTTGGTAAGATCATGCATGGAGGCTACTGATAAAGGTGGTATCTGTATTTCATATGGAAGCAAATTATGATAAACTACAAGAGATTCAGGTGACAGGTTCTCAGAGTCCAGTTGCTGCAGGAGACACGGCTAAAGACTGCTATCTGCAACAGATGGACTACTTGGATCAGGGTTGGACTGCAAAATGTGTAAAAGCAGGTCATCCTCACTCTAAAGCTGGAAAAATAGATTAGTTTGCAGCATCATTAGCTAAGCCAATGAATTGAATTCTTTAGTTTTCTCTCCCAAATCTGGCCAAATTAGCTGAGACAAGTCTGGCTGAGGCTGGGCAGGTGGATATAAAGCCAATTTCTTTCTTGATTGACTATCATAAATTGTCATGTCTCCTAAACGACATCCTATAAAAGCATCAGTTGTAGCTAACCATGGTCTACCTAGGATAATAGGATATCCTCCCAAAGTTGCCCTAGTAGACAATATGGTGAAGTCTACTGGGTACTCCCAAGACTCCAGAATAACAATAACATCTTCTACCATTCCATCAAGCTTGACTGTGGAACTATCAGCAAGCTGTAGGATAGTGGGTGTAGACCAAATGTTTAGTATATTCAGATACTCCATTGTATTCTTAGTCATTACATTAATGGCTACACCAAGGTCAATCAAGACACTCTTTACTATTTGGCCATTAATATTGATTTGCACCACAAGATTCCCAGGTTCAGTATATTTTGGAATAACTATCTTCCCTAACATAATGTCTACTAACTGTCCTAAAACATTTATAGTTTGAGGATCCTTTTTCTTTCGTCTTTGCTTCTTCAAACAAGCCTCCTTAATGGATTTTCCATATAGTGGAATATCTTTAATGGCTTTTAAGAGAGGAATTTGAATATGCACATTCTTTAGCTGATCCAAAAATCAAAAGTGGGTTCTTCCATAGGCTTGGATGTAGTAAGTTGTAGTCTCTAAGGGAAAGGTGATGTAGCCTGATGCTGTAGGACAGGTTCCTTAGAGGCAATATCTGATATAGGTATATTTTCTATAGGATTAGTCTATTGTTCAGAGGTAGAGTTTGGAATCTCTATAATGACAGGCAGGTGTGGAGCAGGGAGAGTGGTTCCAGATCTGAGATGGATATCATGAACATTCAGGGCATAAGCGGGATACTGGTTGGCCTCTGCAAAATACATAGGCTGTTGTTGCTGCTGCTACTTATTGTTAGGATTTGGCAATGGTTGAGCAGGCATAGGTGTTTATTTTGGAGGGCCAGTATTTACTACAGGAGCTGCAAGAGGTGGCATGAGAGTTGGAGGTTGTGGCTGCTGAGGCTGCAGGAAGGCAGGGGATTGGTTCTGCCATTGTTGCAGACTTCTCCATTGAGGGTTCTGTTGCTAGTTACCTGGGGGTGGAGTCCATTTTCCTTGTGGCTGCTGCCAACCTCCTTGAGGAAATTGCCATTGAGGACTCTAATAGTTAGGCCAATGTGATCGAGGGGCATTCTAAGGTGGTGATGGGCCATATGTAGGTTGTCACTAGTTATTATAATTAGAATAAGGATTACCAAAAATCAAAATATTTTGAGGCATACCTTGTCTTTGAGCGCATGGTCACCTTTGTGTGACGAAGAATACTTGGTCATCATCACTTTCTACCACCTTAAAGTCAGTAGGTAACTGCTTAGTCTCCAGGTTAGCCACCATCTTGCATCTGTAGTCATGTTTCTTGTATCTACAATGTGGACAGAACTCAGCCAAGATTGCTTCAGCTTCCTCATGTTTCTTCCGAGCTTGCATAGTATCCAACTGTGTAGCCATGTTGTTTATGATATCCTGCTTGAAATCAGATAGGAAATTTGAGATCTCCATCCGTGAGACTCCACTAGTAGAGGACTTTACCACTGTGGCTTGATGACCTCTACCCTTCTTAACAATTGCTCGAGAGTAGTTGAGACATATCTTCTTGATATCATCCCAAGGCAGTTGAGTTATATCACCTCCTCCCATCAGGTCTAGAGCATCTATACAGGTATCACTGATTCCCCTTAGAAAAAGTAGTTTCTGAGATTCTTCATTGAAAGTATGGTCTGAATTCTTTTTTAGGGAATTTTTTTTTTTGAGATATAGTCTTCCATGCTTTCATCCTCCTTTTGTTGAATTCTAAATATATCATCTCCCTTATTACTACTCTTACAATATTCCTTGTATTTCTCAAGAAATTTTTCTTGCATGCCTGCCCAACTATCAACAACACCTCTTCCCAAACTCATAAACCATCTAAGAGCTCCTTCCTTCAAAGTAGAAGGAAACAACTTCAGCCTGTGAGCATCTGAAGTGTAATCATAGCTGTGATAGAGGATATCAAACTCAAACAAGAAAGTGACTGGGTCTTCTATAACTAGGCCATAAAACTTGGGAAGCAATGAAGAAGGAATATTTTTAAGGTTATTATTATCTTGCTGGGAAATGATGGAGAACTAAAAAGTAGGAGGTTGATTAGGTGGATTTTGTGCCATATTTGCATTATGGAGTATCAGAGCAAATGGATTTTCTTCTGATTCTTCGTTAGTTGGGTCAAATGGCAATTCAACAAACAAGTTTTCAGCAAATGGATTGATATCTTGGTCTCCTTCTTCCTCAAATAGATTATAAGCTGGTTTAGGATTGTTATTAAGGAATGGAAGGTCAGGGAGGAATCTTCCTAGCACGTCTCTTCTTCTATGCATGTAATAGAATGAATGGTGAATTGAAGGAATTTTGAAAATACTTGAATAACAGGCTAAACTACTGCTAACAAATGACTTCTAACAGATTCTTAGCTTAACACCATCCCTGACAATGGCTCCAAAAATGGTTGCGCCCACTAAAGGATATAAAAGTCACGATAGATCCTAACTTGGGAATTGGACATTCCAGCAAGCGACTATCTTCTTATGGTCATTCATTTACTTTGTCAAACCAGGGAACGTATACTTGAAATGGAGTGGCACTGTATGTGCACTAAGAACTGGTTTCAGTCACGATTTACCAAAAATAAATGCATGAAAGGAATTCTACTCATGCTACAGGAATGTAATGCAAATCTTTCTAAACTTAATCAAACCAAAAACCTTAACAATTATAACTGAGAAACAAACTATGAGCTGGCCTTATGCTACAGGAACAAACACAGGGATGGATTCCTCAATGATGTAGGAATAATATAAGACTGAGTTTGCACAGAAACTTCAAGAACAAAATCTAACTTATGATCGATAGAAAATAAATGACTAACTAACTAACTACAAATACTTACTAAGTGGGCCCCCTTAGCAAGCATCAACTAATTATGCAAGGATTGAACTCAAAACTTCATCAGCTTTTTATTCATAACTTAGAATGATATACATTGTTTTCTCATATCATAATACTAACTCTTACATGCTATGCTTGCTATGCTCATTATGCTTCTTATTATTCTTCTCATTCTTCTTGCTCACTCGCGTAGGAGGAACACTTATTTAAATTAGTAAAACAACTAACTAACTAACCCTAACAGAGAAAGAAGTGGATGTAAAATGTATCCCAAAAATGAGGAATAGACTTCATAAATGAGTTTATCCGTTCAACCCGATCTAGAGAGAATCTAGCACTCCACTCTTTCTAGATTAATTAACATTTAAATTCCTTCCCAACAATTTAGGTCAAAGAGTCTTCACCAGAACTTCCTCGAAGTCATGCAGGAAATGGACTTTAATGCAAGGCGGAGATCAGCTGCGCTTGACTCGCTCATACTTTCTTCAACAACCTGCGAAACACAAGGTAACAGATGCGAAAGAAAATATGCATGGAAAATACATGATATTCATTCATTAATCACATATTAAATCCATTTCATCATTCAAAAACTACATGCATTATACCAGTCATTTGGGAAGTCAAACAGTGGTAATAAATATGGACATGTCAACATGATAGGCTACAGGATATCCCCCAATAAAAGGTTTCTAAAGAGTTAAACAACCATGAACAAAAAAAGTAAGGGTATTAAAAGTACACCATGATACCCAAATTATGAGCATATTTTGGGCTCATCATTGACCCAAAAGGATTTTTCTTTGTTTTCACTCTCTTTGTGTCATTCTTATAGTTCTATGTGCATTTGGGGAATGATGGTAATTCCTGGCTTTCTTAAAAACATTGTCGCAAGCACATACTAACTCCAAATCCATAAATCCCTTATGTGTTTGGTATTTTTATTTTGGGGGCACCTCCTCTCTTTTCCTTTTCTTTTTCATGTCGTAGAGTGACTCAGAAACATATGAGTTGGCATACGGCTTTCCGAGTTAGTTCACATGTCTTGTTTGCATTTATCATTTGCTACTTTAAAGTAATTGCTCATAGCATGGTGTTTATCAATTTCTTTAAAGTGGAGGCATACATTGGAATTATTCTTTTTTTATTTTTCCTTTTCATGGTTCATAGTGTAGAATTTTTACTTCATTTGATGCATTCTTCGCTTTATGGTGACACTAGGTGTGATGTCCTTCAAGAGGGTGATCTCTCTTAGTGTATTATATTCCTCTTAGTTGCTTGATGCAATACACTGCATCCCCTAAGTTGTGAATCTTCTATTCTTTGATTGGTCCTCTCTTGGAGACACTTGGCATAATGTCCACTAAGTTAAAGACCTTGCATGAACCTAATAAGACTCTTTTGAACATTCTTTGCATTTGCATTTTTGCTTATATGGCCACCTTGCATAACACAGATTGCATGCCTGTGGTGCCATCATGTTTGTTCATGAGTTTCAAGCATATGAAGCTTTGCTTGAACTATTTTCTTTGTGGCACCTTATTTAAGTTATGAAGAGGTATACCTTTGGTATGATTGAGTGGGAAAATGAATGAGGGCATGAATTTCTCCATAGCCTCTAGCATACTATGTATTTCTCACCCCACGGATGACCCAAACTTCTATGGCCCCAGAGTGAGTATAATGTGGATCTCTCACCCTACAGATAGCCTGAAGTTCTGTGGCCCTAGAGTGAGTGTACATTTTTGGACAAATAGCCTAGATCTGATCCACAACAAGTTGGACAAACGGCCAAAGCTTGATCCACCTTTCTCCTTTTTCTCATTTCATTATCATTGCATCTTTGACATTATAATGTTATGCTTTGAATATTCTCTTATACCTATTGTATGCATGTTCTCTTGTGCTTATTTTGGTTTGTCAAGGGATCTTGATCCAGGGGCCTTGATCATCCCTCTTGATTAGTGCCATCCTGTCTTACTAGAATTTTTATATTTGAACCCCTCTTGAAGCTTTTTGCTCTACTTTAGTATGAGTTTGAATCAAGTTCATCCTCTCACTAAAGTGGGGGCTAAATGTAGCGACAAAATTTTTCGTCAATGACAATTACGTATAGTTTAGCTCCCTCTTGTGATCTCGAGGCCTCTATTTCATCAAAATGTGTTGTAACAAATATCTTGGAGTGGTGTTGTAACATCTTATAAATGTTCACATTGCTCTAGGACCTTTATTTCACTAAAATAAGCCTTAATTAATGTCTTGGGATAGTGTTGTGAAGTGTTGAAAACACTCACATTATTCTATGATCTTTATTTCACTAAAATATACTTTAATTTTCCCTTTGCAAAAGTGTTGTAAAGTATTGCAAGGCATTTTCACACTTTTCTATGGTATGGAACCTATTTTTAACCAAATTGAGCTTAATTGGGACCTTTTTTAGGGTGTTGTAAAGTTTTGTAACACATTTTCACATTCTTCTAATGTTCTTATTCAATATTTGGGCTTTATTATGCCGTAAATGGCCCCAAATTGCATCCCCAATCCTTAATTGTGGTTATTTTTGAGATAAATCCTAACAAGGCCATTTAAAACACACATCCCGAAACCCACTTAAAATTCCCTAAGGTGGGACTCATTTGCCACCCTTGGTGAATGAGTCCACTTAGATGGGACCCATTCACCACTTGTGGCGAATGATCCCCCCTTAACACAAAATTCAAATTTAAATAAAAAGATCTAGCAAGAATTTGGTCTCCAAGATCCAAGGTCGACCTATAGTGTTGCATTTTCAAGATTTTTTGCATAATCGAGTATAAATACAAGGTTTAATCACTCATTTTCATACTGGAAACTTGAGTATTCATACATTATAGCAAATTGGAATTCACAAGTCTTCACAAGAGATTTCAAGAGTCTTGAAGAGCAAATTTTCAAGTTTTTTTGCAACATCTTAAAGTAGGTGTTCATGTTAAAGATTATGTGCATCATGTTTGTTATGGAGCTAAAATTTGTTATGTAGGTGTCCATGATTCAAGCTAGCATTACATTCAAGATTACATTATTCCAATCAAGATTCAAGAACCAAATCCATTGCAGCCCTGTCAAGCACTATTGGGTATGTGTAGGATCATCATGGAAAAAACAAGCCCTTAAGTGGCAAAAAAATCAGAAAAATCAAAGTTAGACAACTTGACGTAAAAATTTGAATAAGTTATCTACATTATTTCAAAAATATGTAAGAATAGAATTTGTAGGATATTGAATGTAGTTTCTGAAATACTAGGTTTGTTATAAAAAAAAAAAAATATTTGGTGAAAATTTGAAATTTCAATATAGTAGTACTTCAATTCAGGGAAAAAATAAGAAGTAGGTATCTGTCTGACCACCCTAACCACAATAAAATGATAATATTTTTTTATAAGATTTTAGATATAAGTAGAGGACTCATGTCCAGATGTGATGCATATTTATTTGTAATTTTTTTCTAAGTAAATAATTAATTATGATTTTTTTATTACAAATTTTGAAAAATAGAAAAAACTCGTATATCTGACCACCTTAACTTGATCAAAACTTCATGAAATTAAATTTTTATTTTTTTAATCCTATAGTATACGAAGCATAGAATGTGACGGATGTTTTGGATTGAAAAAATGTGATACCATTTGAAAGATATAGATGTTTTTCAATTAGTTTATCAATCAGGACTTTAGTTGTAATTTTAATAGAAAATGAATAATAATTACTTATTAAATTCAAAGTAAAGCATAATTTATATTGTTGGAAAGCTGAGAATCTCCTTTAAAAACCTTTTTTCGTTCCATCAATTTTGGGTTAAAAAAAAGTCGTCAGCCACAAACCCATCATATTGCCACTTTTTGGCCCATCATGATCCTGCACATACCTTGTTACAACATTTTACTACTAAGGTTTGGTGAGCTATAGAATCTCCATTTGTTCATTCATCATTCTCCTTCTTCATTTGCTTTCATTTCAAGTTTTAATTACCAAACAAGGGTCTTTACCAAGACAAGCCCCTATCTACTAACCCCCCAAAATTTTTCCCTCTCTTTTCATGTGTCTTGTAGGTTTTGAAGGCAATTATATTGAAGAGAAAGATTGGAAAATTTTTCACCAAATTGTAAAAGAAATTCAAATTTTTTAAAGTTGCAAGAAAAGCTTGGAGAAGACCTCTAGGTTGAATTTTGCAGTTTCAAACCCATATCTGAGTTAGGAGCAAAAAAGAAAATTAAAAGCCACAGTTTCCATTTCAAAGTTTCTATAAAATATAAATTTGAATGGTTCTCCACAGCTGGAAAATGATTCCCATTGGAGTTTTTTGATAGGGATTTTTCTAGATCTCAACACCCAATTGTCTGAAACCTATTCTTGAATAGTCACCCAGAAAGTAGACAAATTATCTAGGCCTAGCAAATGAGTCCCATCTAGCATCATCAGGAGAATTTCTAGTATTTGAGGACCTCATTTAAGTCTCTAGGTGCATACATTTAGTTTCCCCACTTTTTCTTTCAATTTCTCTATTGTTTTAGGTCATTTAGCATCTTGTTTGCATATCACACTAAGCTTTCAAACATATTGTCTTTTCCAAGTTTACACTTGGTGGTGAACCCCTTTGTAATTTTTGATCAATCCCCTTGGATTCAACTCTTACCTAGATCTCTTGCCTCCTTTTGATTCTTGGGGTATAGATCTCAATTGTAATCCTTCAATGTTAGTTGGATATTGTCATCCTAGGTGCAAAACCCTAGAGTACATCACAAATTTCTTCTAAACAGATATGTACAAGAGTATCGGTGCCTTAACATTTTAAATCCTCCATTTTCAAAAAAACTTCTTATTGAATTTATCTTCTTTTAATTTTATGAGGGTTGATGCTATAAATTATTTTGATTATTCTTTTTTTATTATAACAATGTTGAGGTTAACATTGTATTTAGGGTTGCTTAATATTTTATCTTCTTATGTACTTTTCCTTGATATAGTATTTTACTTAGCTTATTTGACACCCCTTCTCAAGTTTTGTTGTGCTTATTTTAGAGCCCTTTTGTAAGAAGAAATAGCCTAGTTTTAAATATTTTGGGTACAAGAGATGATTTGTTAGACTAAGTGTTAATGCTAGTCGATATAATATTGCAATCAATTCTTCAGTTATTTTGAATGCTTCCCCTATTTTATCTTTTTGTTGGGCAGAGAGGAATTTTGGGAGCCCCTACATTAGATTGCATAATTATTTTTGTGCCATTTCAGTGACTTGTTTCTCCTTGGAGGTATGTTAGGCCTTAACTGATATTTTTAACATTTCCCACCTCTTAGTGTGGATAGGGTTATTATGTTGTAAAATGGTGGGCTTTGTTTCCCAAGTTATTTATTGCTGGATATCCACATATTATTATGGTTAATGTCCCTGATCAAAGCTTCCGTGGGTTCCTGGCTTCAGGTCCTCTGCTTGTGCCAACTAATTGTTTTTTGATATGCAGGACATAGTCACTCCTTCTTAGACTAGTTTTTTAGGTTTCCCTTTATTTTATTAATCATTGATACTTGAATTCTAAGGGTATCTAATTGGGTGTTGATGATAGTGTAGTAAGTTATTCTTAATACATAAAACATTTCTCACTATATTTGGTTTTTATTTTCCCCCAAAGGCCTATAATACCTTCTGGTTGTGCCCACAAAAGGATATGAAAATCATGGAAAAACCTATCCTAGAAATTGGACATTCTAGCAAGCGACTAATATCTCTTCATGGATGTTCATTTACTTGTCAAACAAGGGAATGTATACTTTGAATGGAGTAGCACAATATATGCACTAAGAACTAGTTTCAGTCACAACTTCACAGAAATAAATACTTGGAAAGAATTCTACCTACGCTACAGGAAGGTAATGCAAAGTTCTCTTAACTCAACCATAATCTAACCAAAGAAGAAATCATAATAGCTATGACTGAGAAACAAACTATTAACTGGCCTTATGTTGCAGGAACAAACATAGGGATGGATTCCTGATGCTGCAGGAACAATATAAGACTGAGTTTGCACAGAAACTTCAAAGATGAAATCTAACTGATGATCAACAGAAAAGGAATAGCTAATTAACTAACTACAGATACTTACTAAGTGGGCCCCCTTAGCAAGAATCAACTAATTACACAAGTACTGAACTTATAATTTCATCAAAATTTATTCATAAGCTCATAATGGTATACATTGCTCTGTTCATATGAAAACTAACAATAGACTCTATCTCTTGTCATATAGATTTTTCTTTTTATTATCATACTGACTCTTACATGATATCCTTCTATCTCACTATGCTTGCTACTTGCTACCTATATTTCTCTCTTACTTACTTGTTCACTCACACAGGAGGAACACTTATTTAAATTAGCAAAACAACTAACTAACTAACCCTAACAGAGAAAGACGTGGATATGAAATGTATCCTAAAATTGAGGAACAGACTTCATAAATGAGTTTATCCATTCAACCCGATCTAGAGAGAATCTAGCACTCCACTCTTTCCAGATTAAATGACATTTAAAATCCTTCCCAACAGTTTCGGTCAAAAAGTCTTCGCCAAAGCTTCCTCGAAGTCGTGCAGGAAATGGAATTTATTGCAAGGCCGAGATTGGCTGTGCTTGACTCAATCATACTTTTTTCAACAACCTGTGAAACACAAGGTAATAGATGTGAAAGAAAAGGTGCATGGCACATACACAATATCCATTCATTAATCACATATTTAAATCTATTTCATCATTCAAAAACTATATGCGATATACTAGTCATTTAGGGAGTCAATGGGGTAATAAATATAGATAAGTCAACATGATAGGCTACAGGAACATGAAAGTTTATTGCTACAGGATATCCCAATAAAAGGTTTCAAAAGAGTTTAAACAACCATGAATAACAAAAGTAAAGGTTTTAAAAGTACACCATGATATCCAAATCATGAGCATATTTTGGGCTCATCATTTGCCCCCTACTTAACCCAATGCTAGTCCTCCAACATTACACTTTCTGGTGGTCTCTCTAAAATCAGTGGTTGCGGCATGACTCTGAAATGGAGTTCCAAAATTGTAACAAAAACCTCTAAAACTCTGCCACCTTTCATACCTACGAGCTTCTGTATCTTCATGAAGATTTGTAGCTTGGTAAGGATAAAGGGGCCACATTAGCACAGGAGGTATAAATATCAATGGAATCCACAATTCAAACCTCTTTTGAAGTCCCAGTTTTATGTATCTGCTTGATCATTTAAGAGCTGCTATAAAATTTAGGGGACTATGAGTCTCAGATCTTCTTAACCCAATAATTAAGCTTTCCTACCTCTTTTCAATTCTGGAGTATGATAGCCTCCAAAACAAGTATGTCTGTTACTGAAATTCATCATATACTTGTTTCCTGATATCAAATATTTTCACCCTGGCTGTATTACTATTAAAGCCATATGCTAGAGTAAACCAGGTTTTCAACATTGCATGGGGGTCTAAACTCTCAGGGTACAATGGAACAGGCTCATTCCTTTCAGCTTCTTCATATGTTTCCCATTGCCTGCCATAATTTGCTTCATTTGCTGCCCAAGACATAAGGGATCTCAAATGGGTATTGCCAATGTATAGTAGGGGATTCCACTCTATTTCAAATGGAATTATAAAGCCATGTAAATAGAATTCACACAAAGAATTTCTTAACCAATTAGGGGCTGCCTGATATGCATCGTAGAATTCTTTAGCAGTGTGAAGTATAGGATCTTGATTTCTGGAAATTCTCATTAGTTGGAACCATAAGAATTGTTCCTTGAGGCACAAAGCATAAACTCTAGGTGGTGGTCTGCATTCCATAATCTAACCAGTTACCTTCAGCATTTCATCCATTTTCTCTTTTAACTCCTGAATTTCCTTTTTCTGCCCTTCAATTTCCTTTTTCAGTTTCTTCTTTTCTTCTTCCCATAGCCTTTGTTGCATTTCAGTCTGGGCTAGATGGCAAAAAGTCAGGGTTTGCAATGTAACTAGTTTCCATGTAGCTTTGACATATTCCAAAAATTTAATTAAAAATGTCTTTTTATAAAGAACAATGGCCTGACAAGTTGTAGGGGAAATGAGGCTTCATTGGCTACATCCAATTGTTCAGTTTGTTCCTCCTCTTGCTATAGGATGAATTCTTGTTGCTGTAGTGGAGAAGATTGTGCTTCTTTCGAGATCTGCATAGCAGCAGCAGCCAAGTCATCGAGACTTGGTACCCCTCTTTCATTATGCTCAATTTCCCTTGTCTCAATTTGTTCTTCTTCAGGAACAAATGAACTCTGTGCAGCACTCTTAGACACATTCTAAGAAACATCTACAGATTCATCTAAAATTATAATAACCTCAGGTTGAGGTGAAGCAGGGGATACTTTACATTGTTTCCTTGTGGAAACTATTCTTGGCAATGGTGTGGCTACAGGAGGTGTTCTCGTGGCTTTCCTCTTTTTGGACTGCCTAGAAGGTTCGGCCTTGTCAGAGGATGATGGTGAACTGGTGACGGAAATAAGTGTTGTTGTAGGAGACAACGCTACAGGGGAAGATGCTGCAGGAGAAGATCATTGCCTTTTCTGAGAACGAGGGTTAGATTCTAGGGTTTGTTCCGCCCCAGATGACTCTCCTGCCTTTGCTTTGCCTCTCTCTCTCCTACTGGTAGCCCTAGTTTGCACCCGGCCAGAGGACTCTGGTGTGAGAGCTGTAGGACTAGGTGCTACAGGAGTGGATGACTCTTGCCCTGTTCTCCTACTGGTAGATGTCATTTTCTCTTTCTTTTTCTAAGGCTATGGGGTAAGTGCCCAAAGGGGTTCTGGACGTTGCAAGCTCTTTTGGGCAACAAATTGTTGCCAAGAAAGAGGTGATACATCTCTAAAAGAGTGTTCAATCAACAATTTTATGAGACCATGGTGAGCAATAGAATTATCCTTCCCCTGTTGGGTTCCGTGGGCATATTGTTCCAGAAATTTTAACAAGAAGTCCAGAATATTTATAGCTAGCCCATGCCTCATATGACTTAACAATTTGAAATGGTAAGAATGTAGGTAAGAGAAATGTCCTTCACATGTTAAATACCTAATTATGAAAGTAGCATATTCTGGGTATGGAGGAGGCAACGACACTTGCTTACATCCCTGCTTGGAGACTTCCAAAGGTCCATCAGTGGGTACTGTAAGTTCGGCCCTTGTAGACACGACATCTGAAGAAAAAATTTCTCCAATGGCTAGAAGCCCGGTTACCTCTGTAATTCTTTCTTCAGTTACAACAACTATTAGACCCCATACCGTAGCTTCCCCTTCAGAAAGGGTTCGCAAAAATTCGCCTTCAACCTCCTCATTGAAAACATTTAAACTCAAAAAGTAATTCAGCCAACCACAGAGGCTGAATGCTTGGGTTGTTTGAGGATTTTGCATTAATAATTCATGAGCTACAAGCTCATGTCTTACTAGTTGACCACCCATGTTCACAGTTTTGCATTAGCTGAACTCAACTCTTTGCTGAAAATTCAAAAAATTCCCCTTTTGTTTCCCTTTATGTTCTGGTTCTTTTCTATTCTACCATCACTTTTCTCTCCTTTTCCAAAAATAAAATTTTTGAACAAGCAGTTTTAAATTGTGATTTACAATGAAAAACATGCAATGAAAAAGACATGCGATCATATTTGGAAAGTACCAGAAAAATAATAAAGAAAGGTTATATGAGCAGTTGTGACAGTGGCAAAAAGACAAGTTTTAAAAGTGGATTATCCCACCCCCTACTTAGAGTATGACATGTGTACTCACATGTACTAAAGAATAGGCGGAGATCGGGTAATAATGACTGATACAGACAGTAGTAAATGAATAAAATGAAATAAATCAAAGATGCGATAACAAAAGATATGGCATACCTTTCAATAAATGCTTGTACGTGTTGAGAAATATGACGGCTTCAACATGAGGTGATAGTTGGGAATGAGATCATAATTATGGTGCGGATGAATGAGGTGGATGGGTGACGTGGGCAGACAAGATGAATGAATGGAATGGATGGATGTGATGGATGGATGGAAGATAAAGAAGTGAGATGTGGCAATAAGTGGGAATGAAGAAAAAGGGGTTTCCTTAAAAAGGAAACCTTTATTATGAGCATGCTTTTCAAAATTACGGTGAAGCTGCAGGAGAAAGGTTAAAGCCTTATGCTACAAGAAGAGTAGCAACAGGATCCTAAATGAACTGTTGCATGAATTCTTCTTTTAAGACTGGTTTATGGTACAACCGGAGGAAATGTCCATTAACTAACAGCTTGAATCTAACAGGATCAATTGTAACAAGTTGAACTACACCATTAGCAAATACATTCTCAATTTCATACAGGCCCAACCATCTGGTCTGTAATTTTCCTAGACTGTCCTTATACCATGAGTCATAAAGCAAACCCCAATCTCCTACTTTGAATTTCTTTTCCTTAATGTATTTATTATGCCACCTTATTCGTTGATTCTGTATCATCTTAGTGTGTTGTAGGCAATGCTTTCGGAGTTCATCCAAAGCATTGAGCTACATGATTTTGTTCTTTTGTGCATTGGTTAAATCCATGTCCATCTCCAGTGTTGTTCTGAGAGTCTTATGCTCAAATTCTATCAGCATCACAGCTGTTTTACCATACACCATTTCAAAAGGTGTATATCTTGTAGTAGTCTTCCAGGTAGTACGGTAGGCCCATATGAGTATGTGCAGGATCATCATGGAAAAAATAGGCCCTTAAGTGGCAAAAAAATTAGAAAAGTCAGAGTTAGGAATCTTGACATAAACTTTTGAATAAGTTATCTATACTATTTCAAAAATATGTAAGAATAGAAATTGTAGAAAATTTAATATAGCTTCTAAACTACTAGGTTTGTTTAAAAGAAATAAAAATCTATTTGGTGAAAATTTGACATTTCAGTGCAGTAGTACTTAAATTTTAGGGAAAAAATAAGAAGTAGGTGTTTGTCTAACCACCCTAACCACAATAAAATGATAGTATTTTTTTATAAGAATTTAGATATAAGTAGAGGAATCATGTCTCGATGTGATGCATATTTTTTTGTAATTTTTTTCCAAGTAAATAATTAATTATGAAATTTTTATTACAAATTTAAAAAAATATAAAAAACTTGTATGTCTAACCACCTTAACTTGGTCAAAACTTCATGAAATTCAATTTTTATTTTTTTAATCCTATAGTATGTGAAGCATAGAATGTGACACATGTTTTGGATTCAAAAAATGTGATACCGTTTGAAAGCTATAGATGATTTTCAATCAGTCTATCAATCAAGACTTTAGTCATAATTTGAATAGAAAATGAATAATAATTACTTATTAAATTCAAATTAAAGCATAATTTATATTGGTGGAAAGTTGAGATTCTCCTTTAAAAACCATTTTCGTTTCATCAATTTTGGGTAAAAAAAAGTCATTAGCCACATACCCATCATATTGCCACTTTTTGGCCCACCTTGATCCTACACATACCTATATAGCTTCTGGTAACCTTGTGGCCTAGTCCTTCCTATGTAAATCTACAGTTTTTAGTCAGAATGGCCTCTATGTCCCTATTGGTGACCTCGACCTGGCCATTGGCCTGGGGGTGATAAGGAGTTGATTTCATGTGCCTATATTGTATTCATTGACTAAATCTGTGATAAGTGTAGAAGTAAATTATGCTCCTTGATTTGTCACTATCTCCCTAGGAACACCAAACCTAGTAAATATTTTCTCATAGAGGAATTCAGCCACTTTATTATCCCTAGCATGTTTCATAGGTTTAGCCTCTACCCATTTTGTGACATAATCTGTGCATACAAGGATGTAGGACTTACCATTGGAAGGTGGATCAATTGGTCCTACAAAATCCAATCCCCATTTATCGAAGGGTGTAACTACAACTTGTGGAAATAGAGGCATCTCATTAGATCAAGTTGGTCTTCCCATCCGTTGGCATCTGTCACATCTCTTGGTATATTTGGTTGCATCTCTATGCAAGGTTGGCCAATAGTAACTAGTATTTAAAATTTTCATTGTTGTTCTTTTGGCAGCAAAATGTCCACCACACATCTCATCATGGCTTGCATGCAGTATATCATGAGTGTCCTCCTCTTGTACACATTTCCTCATAACTTGATCTGGCCCTGTATAAAACATGCAATCTGTAATCCAAGAAAAGTTAAAGGTTTTCTCTACCAATAATCTCTTTTCCTTAGGGGAGAAGTGAGGAGGAGTTCTTCCTGTTGCCAAATAATTTGTTATATCAACATACCATGGGTGAATAACCTTTATTGCAAACAGGTGTTCATCAGTAAAGGAGTCTTCAATAAGTGCAGAGTCATCTTGCCTTTGAATTCTAGAAAGGAAATCAGCAACTACGTTGGATTTACCTAGCTTGTCCACAATTGTAATGTCAAATCCCTGCATCAACAACAACCATCTTGCCAATCTCCTGGATATTGAGCTTTTTTTCATGAGATACCAGATTGTTGCATGATCAGCGTGGACAAATATCTGATAACCAGTGAAGTAATGCCTGAATTTATTGAGGGCATAGATGATTGCCAACATTTCTTTTTCTCTAATAGTGTAGTTGAATTCAGCCCCTTGCAGATTTTTGCTTATGTAGTAGAGTGCATGTTCTGTTGATCCATCCTTCTTCCCTAACACTACTCTAATTGCATAATCTAATGCATCAGTATGAATATGAAATGGGAGTGACCAATCAGGTCCTTTCAGAACAGGTTCCTGTGTAAGGGCAACTTTCAAGTCAAGAAATGCTTTTTCACATTCCTTTATCCAAGAAAAATCTGCATCTTTCTTCAGCAGACTGTATAAGGGGCCTGCTATTTGGCTGAAGTCCTTGATGAATCTTCTATAGTATCCAACATAGCCTAGAAAGCTATGTACCTCTTTCTGCTTAGTAGGAAAGGGTAGCTTAGAGATGACCTCAATCTTAGCAGGATCAACCTGAATTCCTACAGCAGAAATATAGTGCCCAAAGACTATTCCCTCCTGCATAATCATGAAGCTTTTTTGACTATTCAGCGATAGGTTCTGATCTTCACATCTCTGTAATACTTTCTCCAAGTTGGCCTGAGCTTCCTCAAATGTCGTACCATAAACAGTAAATTCATCCATGTATATTTCCATGCAATCATATGAGATGTCTGAGAAGATACTTATGACTGCCCTCTGGAAAGTTGCAGGAGCATTACAGAGACCAAAAGGAAAAACTGAATAGGAAAAAGTTCCCCAAGGGCATGTAAAAGTAGTCTTTTCTTGATCCTCAGGAGCAATTTTGATTTGATTGTACCCACTGAAGCCATCCAAGAATGAGAAGTACTTTTTCCCAGCTAAATTATCTAGAACTTGATCAATGAATGGAAGAGGAAAGTAATTTTTCTTTGTTGCCAAGTTGAGCTCTCTGTAATCTACACATACCCTCCATTTCCTCCTTTCTTAGAAACAATGACCAATGGGGAAACCCATTGACTATCAGAGATTGGGTAGATAAAGCCAACTGTCAACATTTTCTACAATTCTTCTTTAACAATCTCTCTCAAAGCTAGATTGATTCTTCTTTGAGGTTGCCTGACAGGTCTGAACTCACTGTTAATGTATATGCGATGTGTACAGAGTTTTGGGTCTAAACCTTTCATATCTCCATAGTCCCATGCAAAAGCTGACTTATGACTAGTAAGCATTTTGATCATAGATTCTTGTTGCTCACTAGTGAGGTTTTTATTAATGCACAAGGTTTTTCTTGCAGCTACCTCAACTTGGGAGGTTAAGTCTATCATAGATACTTCAGACATAAATGGCATGTCTACCTCATGGGGTAGTAAGGTGCGTAAGCAATCGATTGCTACAGGATAATGATCTGATGTAGATAGAAGAAGAATAGTTTGCAAGGAACAAGGATTTTTTTCACAATGAAAGTATTCAGTACCATAATTATTTAGTAGGATATTTGACAGTATATCTTCTTCTTCCTGTTGTGCAATGAAAGGCTATCTGGTAATCATCATTAAATTGGCCACGGAGTTCACTTCCTCCTCTTCTCCCAAATTTGGCCAAACAACATCTCCAGACTCAAGTTGGGGCAGGGCTGGAGAATAGAGGGTAAGCTTCTTTGTGCTATATCCATCAGATATTGTCATGTCACCCAACCTACAACCAATGCAAGCATCAGCAGTAGCCAACCAAGGCCTTCCTAGTATGACAGGGTATCCCCCCAATGATGCCTTTGGAGATAAGACCATAAAATCAGCAGGGTACTCCCAAGAATCTAAGGTGACTACTAGGTCTTCAACTACACCATCAGGTTTGACAGTTGAGCTATCAACAAGTTGTAATATTGTAGGTGTAGTCCTTATTTCTGAAATATTAAATTTTACAACCAGGTCCTTTGTCATGACATTGATAGCTACACCAAGATCTACTAAAACATTCTTAATTTGCAACCCATTAACATTTATCTCCACAACAGGACTTCCTGGATCTAAATATTTTGGGATGCTAAGCTTCCCTAGCATTAAGTCAGAGAGTTGGCCTATTACATGGACAGTTTGAGGGTCTTTCTTTTTCCTCCCCGGTTTCTTCAAACATGCCTCCTTAATGGCCTTGCCATAGATAGGTACTTCTTTGATTACTTGGAACAAGGGAATTTTCACACATATATGCTTTAGCTGGTCAACGATGTCAAAGGTACGTTCCTCTTGTTTTTTCACATTTTCACCTTCCAACCTTTGTGGGAAAGGAGGGGACACTTTATTAGATGGCTTAGGTAATGATGGGATTTGAACTAGCTGATTTGGTTGGGCTTGGTCATTGATATCTTCTTCTTGGTCAGTCTCCTCAGATGGTAATTCTGAGATTATAGGAGGAGATGGTGTGGGTAGCATGGTTCCTGAACGTAAATTAATATTATTCAGGTTAAGAACATAGGCAGGCTGATGATTAGGATCAACAAAATAGACTTGTTGCTGCTGCAGTTGCTAGTTATTTGGATTAGGTGCTACCTGAGTAGGTAGTTGGGTTGATTTCGGATTCTGACCTGGATTAGCTACAGGAGGTGGCATAATGGATTGCTACTAGGGTTGCTGCAGTAAACCAGTGGGTGGATTTGACCATTGCTGGCCTCCTCTCCATTGGTTAGGCTGCTACAAATTCCCTTGTCGAGGCTGCCACTGATTTTGCTGTGGTGATTGTCAATTCCCTTGTGAGGATTGCCAACGATTTTGTTGGGCATTTGGCAAAGAATTATTCCATTGAGGTTGGGAGTATGGCCCATAGTTTGGAGGGTACTGATTTTTCCATTGACTATTATATGAACCAAAATTTTGCAAAGGGTCCTAAGGCATACCTTGTCTTGGGGCCCATGGCCTCCTTTGTGCAACAAAGAAGACTTGGTCATCATCACCTTCTATCATCTTAAAATCAGTAGGAAACTATTTAGCCTCCATGTTGGCCACCATCTTGCATCTGCAGTCACGTTTCTTCTATCTACAATGTGGACAGAACTCAGCCAAGATTGCTTCAGCTTTCTCATATTTCTTTCGAGCTTGCATAGTGTCCAACTGTGTAGCCATGTTGTTTATGATATCCTGTTTGAAATTTGACAACAAATTTGTGATCTCCATCTGGGAAACTCCACTGGAAGAAGACTTTCCCACTACAGCTTGATGACCTCTACCCTTCTTCACATTTTCTTGGGAGTAATTAAGACATATTTTCTTGATATCATCCCAAGGTAGTTGGGTTATATCACCTCCTCCCATCAGGTCTAGTGCGTCTATATAGGCATCACTAATTCCCCTCATAAAAAGTAGTTTCTGAGAGTCTTCATTAAGAGTATGGTTTGAATTCTTTTTCAGGGAAAAGAAGAATCTTGAGATATAGTCTTCCAAGCTTTCATCCTCCTTTTGTTGAATTCTGAATATATCATCTCCCTTACTACCACTCTTACAATATTCCTTATATTTCTCGAGGAATTTTGTTTGCATAGTTGCCCAACTATCAACAACACCTCTTCCCAAACTCATGAACCATCTAAGGGCTCCTTCCTTCAAGGTGGAAGGAAACTTTAGCTTGTGAGCATCTAAAGTGTAATCATAGCTGCGACAGAGGATATCAAACTCAAACAAGAAAGTTTCATGGTCCTCCATAACTAGGCCATAGAACTTGGGAAGTAATGAAGAAGGAATATTTTTAAGGTTATCAATATCTCACTTGGCAACAATGGGAAACTCAAAAGTAGGAGGTGGATTATTTTCCATATTTGCTTGCTGGAATATCAGAGCAAATGGATTTTCCTCAAGTTCTTCGTCAGCTGGGTCAAATGGCAGTTCAACAAACAGGTTTTCAGGGAGAAACCTTCCCAGCGCATCTCTTCTTCTATGCATGCAATAGAATGAATGGTGATTTGAAGGATTTTGAAAATTCTTGATTAACAACTAAACTGATGCTAAAAAGGACTTCTGACAAGTTCTTAGCTTGACACCATCCCTAGCAACGGTGCCAAAAATGGCCGCGCCCACAAAAGGATATGAAAATCATGGCAAAACCTATCCTGGGAATTGGACATTCCAGCAAGTGACTAATATCTCTTCATGGATGTTCATTTACTTGTCAAACCAGGGAACATATACTTTGAATGGAGCAGGACAATATATACACTAAGAACTAGTTTCAGTCACAACTTAATGGAAATAAATACTTGGAAAGATTTCTACCTACGCTATAGAAAGGTAATGCAAATTTATCTTAACTCAACCATAATCTAACCAAAGCAGAAATCATAATAGCTACGACTAAGAAACAAAATATGAACTGGCCTTATGCTGTAGGAACAAACACATGGATGGATTCCCGATGCTGCATGAACAATATAAGACTGAGTTTGCATAGAAACTTCAAAGATGAAATCTAACTGATGATCAATAGAAAAGGAACAGCTAATTAACTAACTACAGATACTTACTAAGTGGGCCCCCTTAGCAAGCATCAACTAATTACGCAAGTACTAAACTCAAAATTTCATCAAACTTTATTCATAAGCTCAGAATGGTATACATTGCTCTATTCATATGAAAACTAACAATAGAATCTGTCTCTTGTCATACAGATTCTGCTTTTTATTATCATACTGACTCTTACATGATATCCTTCTATCTCACTATGCTTGCTACTTTCCACCTCTATTTCTCTCTTACTTACTTGTTCACCTGCGCAGAAGGAACACTTATTTAAATCAGGAAAACAACTAACTAACTAACCCTAACAGAGAAATATGTGGATATGAAATGTATCCTAAAATTGAGGAATAGACTTCATAAATGAGTTTATCCATTCAACCCGATCTAGAGAGAATATAGCACTCCACTCTTTCCAGATTAAATGACATTTAAAATAATTCCCAATAGTTTCAGTCAAAAAGTTTTCGCTAGAGCTTCCTCGAAGTCGTCCAGGAAATGGACTTTACTGCAAGGCCGAGATCAGCTGTGCTTGACTCGATCATACTTTCTTCAACAACCTGCAAAATACAAGGTAACAGATGCAAAAGAAAAGGCACATGACACATACACAATATTTGTTCATTAATCACATATTTAAATCTATTTCATCATTCAAAAACTATATGCGATATACCAATCATTTAGGGAGTCAATGGGGTAATAAATATAGATAAGTCAACATGATAGGCTGGAGGAACATGAAAGTGTATTGCTATAGGATATCCCAATAAAAGGTTTCAAAAGAGTTTAAACAACCATGAATAACAAAAGTAAAGGTTTTAAAAGTACACCATGATATCCAAATCATGAGCATATTTTGGGCTCATCACCTTCACTGCTACTTGTTTTGAGATTTCACTCCTCATTGTGATAAAATGTATACAAGGGCTTATGCATTGTTGTCATTTGGTCTTATGATCCTTGTTAATTTTATCATCGTACAGTTGCATAGATATGCTTTATGCTCTAGTACTACAACTTCCTTGGTTACCTGACTTTAAATGTTGTAGACTATTTTTTAATTTTGACCAAGTTATCACTCCTTTTTTGAATGCCTTCTTAGAATTTTCCTTTATTTAAACTAGTGTTGATACTAGATAGTGCATTAGGTTAATCTGCTACATGTTAAAAGTTGGATAAATAGTAAGGGGTTTAATTTAGAGAGACATACCTTCCTTGATGTTTCAACTCTCATGCTTACCCCATTCCTATGTTATGTTGAAATATGCATATGTTGTGGGATAGTGTCCATCTTGTTTACCATGCCTTCCCTATCTGTTGCAAGGATGTCTTCCAAGCCTTTCCAGATTCTCACTTCATTTCCTATTCTAATTTCTTTTGATTGGTCTATTCCATTGTTGACCAATAGGTTTTTCAGCCTATTTTCTTACCTATAGGTATGTTGGACTGAACTTCTTGCATTATTTCCTTAATTTGATTCAATTTGGGTTGTAGCTACCAAATGCCAATTTTCTTGATTAGTGAAGCTCTATAAATCTGCAAATGAACCATCTCAAACACTCATTAGTGGGGTTAGTTTACACATGCAAATCTATGAATACCTCTATGAAATAACAATGTCAATGCTCAAGAAATGCAACAAATCCATTCCAAAAGCAAGAAAAAGTATCTATTCCATATTGGATTGGTGTCAAATGTGCCAATGACCCTTTCCCAATTCTTTCTCAAACTCAAGTGATGAAATGCAATGGTGAAGAGAAAAATTAGTTCTCAATTGATTTAAGAGAGTAACTTTGCATGAGAGAGTAGATGTATTTGATGAAGATTCACCCCTTTATTTATAGATTTTCAAATTGGAAGAGAGCTCAAAATAGAGCAATGTGGGATAAATATGTGACCAATGAGATGAGGCCACTTATTACATTATGATAAGTTGAGGAATGTGCAAGTTTTGGCCAATGTGCCCAAGAGAGGGAGATTCAAATTTTAATTTGTGAATTAAATGTTCAGAGGGGAACATGAAAGAGAGAATTTATTGCAATGTTGGAAGGGACAAGTCAACTTGTCTTCATTTTCAAACTTGAGGGAATATTCCAAAAAGGTGCTTTGTTGAGGGAAAATGATGATTTTATAAATGAATTAAAATGATTTATTGGTGCAAGTGGGAAAAGCTAGAGGATGTGATGGGTGGTTAGGTTAGGCTAATTATGATTAGATTAGCTTAAATGATGTTTAGATGATTTTGACCCTTTTTGACTTAAATATTTGGATTTATTTAAATCAAAAAGGGGTGGAATATGCATTTGGAGATTTAATTAAATAAAGTTTGGTTTATTTAATTAAAAGGTTGATGTGAGATTTTGATTTATTTAATTTAAATGAATAACCTTACAAATGAATTAAATGAGTTTAATTTACCTGATGAATGGATGAAGGTGAACTTATTTAATGATTGAATGAATATGAATTAATTAAGTGCACGATGCTAATTTTCCATGTATACACTTAGTAATGCATTTATACACATTGTGGAGTCATGCATTCCAGCTGTATGTTTCTAAAAAAAAATTCTTTACATAGCTTCAGTCCTTGTATTACGAGTTCGACTTCTACCACATTATTTTTCATTGTTGCTAGCTTGATGGACATGGTAGCTACAATATTTCCTTCCTTATCTCAAACTATGCATCTTGCCCCAGACCTGCCAAGATTTCTTGTGGATGCCCCATGAGTATTCAATTTTTATCTTCCCTCTTTTGATGGATTCCATTTAATGTTTTGTCTCTTTTCTTGGGAAGTTTTCACTATTTGAACAAAAGGTTAGATTTTTAAGGTTTTACACATCTTCATCAATTCATTGTCCTAGAGTGTGAACTTTGCTTTCTTTTATAGTTTAATGTGGGAATTCAATAATTCTACTATATTATTCTGATTCTTGTTCCATATTTCTTCTTCTTCTTTATACTTATTCTAGAAGATTCTTTTATTACGCTCTCTCCATATATTCTAGATTAGGAGTGATGGGGAAGTTTGCCATATTTTTCCCCCAAAACCTTCCTTTTTATGAGATTACCAGCCTTTGAAGAATTCATTTAATTTAATATTTCTTGGAGTTACCCATCCCAGTTTATTTTGCATCCAATCCCATCCATGTGTTGCGAAGGGACAGTTTAATAGTAGATGGATTGTGCTTTTTGAGTCATTTTTGCACATTACACACCAGTTTGGTCCCTCTATTCTGATTGCTTTTAACCTGTCTGTTGTGAGAATTCTTTCTTGTAGAGCTAACCACATGAAGGCTCTGACTTTGGGTAAGATCCATTTCCCCCAACATAACTTATTTGGCCAATCTCTTTCTTTTTGTTTCAACTGAATTAGGTAGCCTAATTTTGTGGTGTATTCTCTTGATTTTCCTCCACTACATTTAATTTTATTTTCTTGATTATTTATACATATTGTTCTTTCCTTCAAAAATTCCCTTAAACAATTTCTGGTTCTTGCATTTATTTCACTTTCTTCAAAGTCCTCCCACTTAACTGATCCATTATTAGTCTTTTTAAAATAATTTTGCACTTTGTTTCGATATTTATTGCTTAACTCTGATATGTATGGGGATAGTTCAGGATATTCTATCAAAGGTTTGTATCCTCCCCAAAAATATTTCCAGAAGTTTTCCCTACACCCATTGTTAATTTTCCATGTTAAATGGTTGGTTATTAGGTGTCTATAGCTTGCTATGAAGTTCCATATATGGGAGCCTGAGCTGACACATTTTATTGATAATATTCTCTCTGGATTCATGGTATCTATGTACTTTCTTTGCATAATTTTGCACCATAATAAGGATGGATTTTGATACATTTTCCATACAAGTTTTTCTCCTAGGGCTAGATTTTGAGCTTTGATATTTCTTATTCTAGCCCCTCCTTTTGGTTGTGCTTGGCACACTGTATCCCACTTTATTGAAGGGATTTTATCACTAAATCATTTGACTGCAAAATCTAACAAAATATGTATAATTTGATGTATCATCAGGTGCTTGTAAAATTTGATGTGTAATTTTCAATTTTTTAAAATTTTATCCCTGACGTTCATCAAAATTTCGACAAACCTAGGTTTCGTCAAAATTTTGACAAACATCAAAAATAAGAAAAAAATCAAATTGTGGCCGACATAAAGAAAATTGAGTTCATTGATTTATTGCGTCAGTGTTTTTCTCTACTTGAGACAATTTATGGAGAACTAAGGACAATTTCTGTGGGAAAAATCAGAAAAAATTCAAGAAGATATCGCCAGGTTGAGGGTAGTCATTGTCTTTTTTCATAATTCAGTTGTGAAGTCAGATTTGTACTTCCAGGTTTGAAAATCATATTTAAAGGAACATCTCATCAGATTTCAATTTTAGAGGTTTAGGGTTTTGACAATTTCATGTCCAGATTTTGTTGTGTGGAATCACCATAAGATCACAACCAAGGAACAGATTCTTGTGACTGTAATTATGTGATCCTTAACTCTATTGGTCATGTGGCACAGTTGTGCTATAAAAAATACAGGATGCATTCATGTGTGACCCAAGTTTAATGTGGCTATGTTGTGATAGAAATGGAGGAACTCATATAATGTAGTTAATTCAGGTTGTATAATGTAGGTGTCAATCATCATTGGGTGCATTCAGGTTGTCTTAAGTTTAACAGGTTACAATGTAATTATAGCATGATCCAAGAGTGATTACCTCTTGCTGCAATAAAGAGCCTATAACTTTGGTTGATATGCAAAGTGGTTGTGTTATATCAATTATGTAGTGCATTCAAGCACAACCCATGTTTAATGGGCTATTCTAGAGAGTGATCAAGATTTTCTAAACTTTATGAATGTTACTTAAAAGTGTATAGCTTAAAATACAAACCAATTTTGTTACATACTTGAACGCAATCTTGGGTAACCACAAACTATAATAATGTGATACGCTAATAACCATTATGGAAAGTATTAAAGGAAGACCCATGCTATATAGGTTACATTTCCCTAATTAGGTTTACATACCTTAATGATCAAATACAAGCTTCCCACACACTCTAGGATACAATACAAGATCATACCACAACTTTGTCAAGATAACTAATTTTCTAACCCAAGATTTAAGGTTTTTTTTAATACCAATAGAAGCATTGGTAAGAGCATGATTAGGGTACAAACCCTAGGCCTCCGTAGAAACATAAACAATAACTCTAGTGGATTAGTGAGGTTGCAATACCAACAAGATTGAGACATTATAGCTAATAAAAAAATATTGCAATCTAAAGATTGTAGCCAATAACAAGCACACTATGTAGCTTAGTGACATTTGTAAATAAAATCTATGGTAAGAAGAATGACAGTCACTTGAGATATGATAGTCAAAAAGAGGCTAAGCGGTGACAAGATAATAAAGCTCAAACCTTGCATAGTAAAGTGGAGATTTTAACAGTGAGTTTCCTTACCCCATTGCTGACCTTGAGGGTTTTTCAAATGCTTTTGGTAGTGTTAGACAAGGAAAATGTAATCAGGGAATGACTGTCCAAATGAAGTAATAGTGGTAATCATAGGTTCAATGTTTCTTCTTAGTCATTAATATATAATGGAGGTAGTGGATTGCATGTTTGAGCAGTGTTTTGAGACTCATCAAAGATGGGAGAATAGTGAATAATACCTTGTGGACTATGAAGTAGTGTCAATAATATTGAAGGATCTTAAAATCTACAATACCATGAAACAATGAGTCCCCTGTAGTAAGTAGGCAGTCTATAGGGCATAGTTTGATTTTATAGAAGGATGCTCATGAAAGGAATCTTCAAGTGATAGTGAGTGAGTTGTTTGAGATTGTAGTTGAGGGTGCAATACCCAGTCTTAAAGGAAGTTAGCAAAGTAGTAAATGTGCAAGAAAAATCAAATCGTACACAACAAACAATTCACAATGTTATCTTGCATAATGCCTTGAGTTTGAAGAGAAAAATATTGAATTGTATCTTGATGAAAGTGGTGACCTTAAGTAATGGTCAATCATTGGAAACCATGATTTTAAAACATGCTATTGTACTTAGGGAGGCAACATTTTAAGCAAGGCAGTGAGTGGTGGTTTGGAACAATGGTAGGTATGAAGGACTTGCTTTATATGCATACTATGCAGTCTAGCTTAAGACAACATTCTTAGAAGAGATCAAAGGTGGATTATGGAACTCAAGGGTTGCCATGGGAAGGATTAAAGAAAAGACTGAGATCTATTTAAAAGCCACGATCATGAAGATATTAAATATGTCACATGCAAAACCCTAGTAGCTGGAGTAATGAATACAGTGCCAAAGAGGATAGTGTCCTGCGGCAGATTTAGGAGATCTCCACATTATCTAATTCTGAAATACATCATTTATTTATTTATTTAATTAAAAGAAATCATTCTAAACCGATATAGGATAAATTGATACTTCAAAAGCCTAAGGAATTTTAGATTATGCAAATATATGTCAAGTACCTAGATTACAAATAGTAGAGGGAACAATGTAAGATTTGTTGAGCAGAGTAGGAATGAGATAAGCAACAATGAATCCTATGCCTCCTTTCACGCACATCTTCTCACCATTCTCTGCCATTCTTTACTGAAACACTTCTCCATTTTGGCAGTCTATGCTTGAAAATAATGTTTTGACGAAGGTTTTAGAGTATGTTTATTAAAATGAAAACTCCATTCTGGTGGGCTACAACTGAAAATAAGATTTCGACAAAAGTTTTAGGGTATGTTTATTGAAGTTTTAGAGTATTTTGGTGGGCTATATTCTTGATTCCTTAAATGATTTATTCAAATGGATTATGACTAAATAAATGACTAACTATTTAGTCATTTTTATTTGTGTGACTAAATAATTTTTAATCAACGACCAAACTAGTAATTTATTTACTCATTTATAGCTGTGTTGCAAAAAATGAGCAAAATTTAGTCATTTTTAGTTGTTGTGACTAAAAGTTTTAGTCACCTAGTCATTAATTTTCCAAATTCTACTAGTGTGTGCTTCCTTGTGCGATTAGGGCTCTCTCAATGTTGAGGGCCCTAGGGATAAACTCATCATAAGAAGTGACACATTGCATCTTTAACTAAAAGGATAAATCCGTATTGACATTAGCAATGATGATTCTGACTTGTTGCTCCTTAGGAATGGGTCACTTGATCTTACTAGCTCGTTATCTCCATTGTTGTAGGAAGTTTGCAACCAAGTTCAATATTCTTATTTTAGGAATCTAACAGTTGGAAATCATAGTAAAATAAGAATTTAATAAGTTTTTGGAATTAGCATTTTAATTTTTTTTTGGGGTCATTAACTTCAGACTATCTTCTCTTTTGCTAGGGTGGTTGCATGCCAAATTTTTTCAGTGTAAAATATCAGATTTATTAGATTTTCTTACCTGTCTATGAATAAAAATTATTGGAGTGTGAGTTTGATATTTTTTGAAGATCTAAATAGTCAAGCTTGGTAAAGAAAAATCATGTCAGATAATATTAGTCCAAAACAAAATGAAGAGACACTTAATAGATTATGGGCTAGATTGAAAAGAAAGGGTGATGGGAAATATTATTGTCTTTGCAATAATTGCAAGGGCTTAAATATGAGACGACTTTTAATCACAACAGCTAAGAAACACTGTAGGAAACATGGTCACGTTGAAGGGGGGCATGATTATTGTCCATAGGTAAGTTGTTCATTATATGTGTTTATATTGATTGAATTTGTAAATGTTTTTATCATTTTAACATTTTATATATATATATATAAAATTATTTGATCATGATCATGGTTTATTTGTGTCTATCATTATTATAAAGGTGGGGAACCCTAGGGCACATGATATGGATTATCGTGGCCCGAAGAATGTGGTTTTGCAAGCGGACGAACATGGAGCTGTGAATATCGAAGATGAAGTTAATGATGCTATGGAAGAAGATGATCATGTGCCAGAAAACACAGTTGAAGATGATGGTATAGATACATTGATCCATGACACATTTAGTGGCAGAGCTGATCATGATGATCGAGATGACTTTGATGATGTTCATGATTTACCTGTACTTGAGAAGGCATACTATCCACTTGATGAAGGCTCCCAAACAACTCTTCTCTCTACTGTATTGTTGATGTTGAACTTGAAGGTTATGAATGGTTTATCAAACATAGCAATGTCACGGATGTTAAGGTATGTCATATATGTCATCTTTTTTCATCTATTTTAATTGTTGTTAGTTCATCACTAGTAAATAAAGGATGAAATATGTACCATTATTATTCTTTATATTAACAAATTATTTTTTGTTGTAGATTGATTGGTGAATTTTTGTTACCACCAACAAATATTTTACCTCGCTCATACCAATATTTATTTGGCATTATGAAAGATATCGGAATAGAGTATCAAGCAATAGATGCATGTCCCAATGATCATATTATATATCATAAACAACATGAATTTACAACAGAATGCCCAAAATGTCATATCAGTAGATATTGAACAAATCAACTAACAAAAAAGGTGTCTCGCAAGGTTGTTCATTATATTCCCATTATTCCACGTATGCAATGATTATTTAGGTGCAAAAGCTTAGCACAATTTATTGATTACCATGCACGGAATAGAAGTGGAGCTGACATTCTTCGAATTCCTGTGGATGATTCTACATTTAGGGACATGGAGAAAAAATGGCCACACTTTAAAGAAGAACCTCGTAATCTCACGCTTTCATTGGGAGCGTACGATGTCAATCCATTTGGAGAGCTGAGATCTATTTACTTAGTGTGGCTTGTTTTTGTTATCAACAATAAAATTCCTCCATGGATGTCAATAAAGAGGGAGCACATAATATTGTCAATGATTGTTCCAGGTATTTTTTTACATCAATTTTCTTTAACATAGTAGCATCTTATTTGTCTTATTTGTTGCATAATGACTTATATTTTTTTCATTCAATAGTCATGTACATTAATTTATATATATTGCAGTAAAATGGTTATAATAATTATGTAATTGTAGAAACATGAAATTGACATCATGCATTTAATTAGTTCATATTCGACCATCCATTAAATAAACCAAGTTTAATTGATTTAATCTCTAAGGATTGTCCATCTAAAATTAAATAAATTAACTTTATTTAATTTGATCCTATCATTATCCCCCTTAGCTAAATAAATCAAATATTTATTTAACTAAATCTTTATCACCTTTCATCTCCCTTTGATTTGATTTAAATCCCTAAATCTAAGTCAAATGGGTCAAAAACATCTAACATCATCTTAATTAATCTAATCCATGATTAAATGCTAATCCTAATCACTTGTATTCTCTAGATTTTTCCACTTGCACATGAAATTGCATTTAATTGATTTATCAAAATCTTTATTTACTTTCAACTTGGCATAAAGGGAGTGTTGGAATTGTAAAATCTGATAATTTTACATATGACTTCACTCATAAATTTCTTGATTTGGTCCTACAATATGCATTTTTGATCTATATTTTTCCCTTATTGCCCCATAGAATTCGTCCATGTCTACATTTTCCACACTTTGGTCCATATCGGCATGAGTTGATTTGGGTCTCCCCGACTCAACTATGTTTTTTCTGCTAAAATCTTTTGTTTCAGGTGTATTAGCGTGACATGTTCTTTGTTGTGGTGACTGAAATTTGTCTGTTGGTGGTTATCGACATTGCATCCATGTTATTTCGATGATCGTGGAGATGTTTATCGGTATATGTTATGGCTTTCGAGGCAGTGTCTTATCGAACTCATTCTGTCTCCCCGACTTGTGCATATGGAGGTCTAGGTGAGAGTTCACTCTTGTTTTGGTGATGGAGGCTGGTGGGATGACCTTTGGAAAAACTTAAAGCATTCGACATAGGGTCCCCCTGATATCACAGAGTTAGAGCTATACAGGTGAATAAAGGTTCTCGGTATAGTATGAAATCTCTATATGACATCTCCCCGAGTGTGATGGGCTACAGCGACAAACATGAGGCGGGTGTTTTCTGTCGGTGTAAAATCATTTGTGACTTGGTGATATATTGTGGCTTGAGGCTTTTGGTGGAACTTAGTTAATTCGCTATTGAGTCTCACTGATGTTGCGTGGTCACAGCAAAGCTTAAAGAATCAGAAGAATATCCTTTGACCTCTGTGTAACAAGCAAGGTGCTACGGTGACCTAGGGTAAATGATGACTTTCTGTGAGACAGGATAAAGTCTACATGAGGTCTCTTCAATACTATTGAGTTATAGTGACTATGAACAAAATGAAAGGATTTCATCGGTGAGAGATATGCTTGGTCACGGCGAATGTGATGTAGGGGAACACTAGCAGGGAGTGATAAGCGTTATTTTTCCTTCATCATACGTTCAGGCCTGTCTTGGTGATTGGTTGGCGATTTAAACATAATTTCAAAGTGCTGGGCCAACATGACTGGGCCCGATTGTAACGGTTGATCGATATGGATTTTGGCCGACATGTGATCTCAACATATTTTGTTTTCAGATTGCTGGTGTATAAATATAAACCCCAATTGTAATAGAAGGGGAGAAGATTTTAGATTAGAAAAATACAGTAGAGTAGGAATGGGCATGGTAGAGTAAATTTCTCATTCTGGAGACCATGGTGCATGCTTTTTAATGGTGGTTTCAATGAAATTCAGCTAGTGTGACAGGTTATTTTAGTATCAATTTGATTTTTTCTGGTTGTTTAAATTGGAATAACAAGTTTACTTTCAGTTTATCTATGCACATTTGTTGCATTTATGTGATTAATTAACTGGTTCTCTCAAGTAGGGATTAAATCCTTTTCATTAATCATAGTAATCAGGAAGATTCATTTGGATTATTAAAGAAGAGCTCAGTGGTCATAATCTTCCATTGTTTATACAAGTTATGAACATATCATATGCCTGCAATTTTATTTTCTACTAGAATAAGTTACCCACTTCTGTTTCGTTTGACTCTGCATACCCAACAAGGCACTCGTCTCTGCAATTTCATCATTTGAATTCATTCAACTTCTTTATATCTGTTAATTAAGTATTTTAGGATTTAGATCTACAAATTGGTATCAGGTTTGGTTTCATTTTTTTCACTGTCATTTGCCATTGTGGACAAAGCATTTCAGAAGGATAATCATAAGATAAGTTTTCACTACTCAGATAGGTACACCCGCCTAGGTCTGGCAACACCTGAAGAGTAGAAGGTTTAATTTATTTGGCCTTGTCTGTTACCCTTAAACGTACCAAGAGATTGGCAACCTCTTGAGGCATTTCGCCTACATTTTTGAGAGGTAACAGGAAGAATATTCTCCAAGTTTGAATCTCCCCCAAATTTGACATGTACATCCAACAAAGCATTTATGAGGCCTTACATGTCTCTTGCACAGGGTCAAACTTAGCATTTAACTCTCAATTTCAAATTTGAATCTCCCCCTCTTTGGCACATTGACCAAAATGTGCTCATCCTCCAACCTATCACAAGTTGACAAGTGGCCTCTTCTCATTGGCTTATCTTTAGTCCCACATCCTCCATGTTTGACATTCTTCTATCCTTCTTGGCTACAAATGGATATCATCCTCTATTGTTTTACTCCTCCATAATCTTAGCATTTCATATCTACAATTCTACAATCTCATGCAAAGTCACTCTCCTCACATTGAGAGCTGATTTTGTCCATTGCATCCTCATCATTGGCATTATAAAGGGTTGGGAAAGGGCTTCTTTCCACATCAAAGAAGCACCAATCCACTATGGGATAGATATGTATCTTTCTTTTATGCTCTCAATTAGTTTGTGTTGTTATCTTTTTTATGAAGGCATGATGCATTATTTCATAGGAGCATTTAAAAGGTTTGCATATCACTAATCCATGTTTGAGATATTAGAGTGTTTGCAGATTTTGAAGGGTGCTCACATATGGTGCTAGAAGGAGGACTTGATGAGTTTATAACTTCAACTAATTTTTCTTTGGCATCTTTATACAACTTCTAAGATTCATTTTTGTTGATTTTCAAATGGAAAATGTTTTATTTGCTGATTGAAAGTATGAATTAGGGGAACTTGTTTTGAAAAGCATGCAGTTTGTGTTTCAGAGGTAGCTAAAATAAATTAGAAGTATTTTGATGGTAACTTTAATGTCTGAATGTGTGGTATTCCTATCCATTAGAGAGTTATACTCCTACATAACTAGCTCTATTAGCTGCTTCACATTTTCATTTTTAGGTGCAAACTAAACCACCTTTAGACTTAGCTTATCAAGAGTCTTATCATTTTCCTTCCTTATTTTATTGGGTAAGAATTGGCAAGTTCAGTGAGTATTAGTTCCACTTTCGAATATCTTAAGACTGTTATTGGTATTTATGGACTGGCTTGTGGCATTTACTTGAAGGCGTCATCTCATCTTGTTCCTATCTGTTCCCTCATCATTAATCTTTCTTATATGTCCATAGCATTTGAGCTTCAAATTTTATTACACCTGAATTCCTTTAGTTATATCACATGATTTGAAGTCTAACATTCATTATTGTGGCTTACTACAAATCCTTTGATCTTCCCGTGTGTCATTCATGGTCTTTTGACACAGTGAGTCATTCATTTTTCTTACCGTGTCATTTCTTCTCCTTATGAAGGACTCCATGCCCAATGTTGGAGAATAGCAGCCTCTATAGTCCTACCCATATCTATTGCTTGGCCTACCTGTACTTATTGTTTTCGGTCATATACTTTGAATCTATTCAAAGTTATTACTTTGCAAAAAACACATTTAATATGGAAGAAATCAATAAAGATTATTTGTCCACACTTTTGGCCTGTGTTTGAGATCTATTCGTTCCACCTTCATTCTCACATATGTAGCACAAAAAGCAACAAAGCAGGTGTTTTTAATAGCATCCTCTGCATTTGTCTGCAACACGTTGTGTGAGAGGCATAACAACAACTTTCTTGGGTTGAGTGCATGTTAGGGAACCTTCCAAAGCAAACCTAGAGTCTGCAAGAAACTTTGACAAACATTATCAAGTCTATGCTCCCATTTTTGCACTGACAGATTGCATATTGGACAAGCATGACATAAGTTATGGAGAACCCTGAAGCAAACAGCGAGGATATTAACAAAGGTTTGGGCACGGTTTTATTCCTACAGCTTGCATTTGGTTAAAATTTTCTAAAGCTTTTTTCAAATCCATTTTGTGCATATCACACAATCATTTCATTTCATGAGATCGTAGTTTTTAAAAAATTTAAGGCAGTCACTGGCTTTCTTTCTTTAAAGCCATTCTGTCAAATAATTCACGTGCCTTATCTACACTTCACATTTCTATAGGAAAGCACTTTCAAATCGCTATACAATATTTTCAATCACCCACATCAATAATCATTAATTTTCTTCCAAATCTTTCTATCACTTGGTCTTCATTAACTTTCTCCTATTTTCCACAAACATCTTTTTACAAGTTCTCAAGTTTGTCAAAGGTATATCTAACAAAAGAACGTTGTATGTGGGACTTTGAAAACTTAATGACAAGATTTTTAGATAATTCAGTGGTGAGAGTTACGATTTGGTTGGGTAAGGAATTTTCCTTTTAAAGAAGATTTGCTGCCTATCCAGGCATAATAAATAGTAGGGATAATGGATGGATGTATTTAACCACTCACCTAGGAGGATGGGCTAGTGAAAAGGAGTTTTGGATACAGATAGATCTTAGGTGTACATATATATACCATAGATACCAGTAATGTTTGAGGTGTAGGGACACGATACATGTATCATATCATTCATGTATGTGGTTGTATTCATAGGTAAGTTTTCAAAGTTTTTGTATTATAACGTGCTACTAGAGCTTGGCAGCCTAGCGCTAGTGGGCACTATCGGTGTTACCTGATGGTGGTTTGTTGAAGGGGGATTCTTGTTTGATGTCAAATAACGATCATCATATGTTATTTAATTTTTGTCTTTATATGCTTGATTTGGTCTTTAATGCATGATTTGATCTTTTCTTTGGTCTCCTATCAAATACATTGTCTTTTCTAGATTCGCTTGAAGAATGTCAACTCCAAACTTTCTATTTTGTTCAAAGTGGATTTAGTGCATTCAAAAAGAAAAGTTTTTTTTGACTTTGTATAAAATAAAATTAAAAAATACAAGGTTTTAAAATCAGTTGGTCTTTTATGAAAGTGGGGGTAAATTGAAAATTTATTGACATTTATTATGGATTTAAATTTATCATATAGAACTCAAGTGCCTTGTTGATGCAATTTTATTTTCTCTTTAAAAGGTTTCTTTGAATGGTTGATATTTCTTGTGTATAATTTTATCATTTTACCAGGGATGCCTAACTCTTATTTATGATCCTTTTTAAGGTGTGAAGAAAAAGGAGGAAAACAAAGGAGAAAGGGCAAAAAGAAAAGGAAGGAAAACAAAGGTGTAAAGGACAAGCAAAGAGAATGGATTTTCATTTGCAAGAAGCAATATTTGGAGGAATCTTGGAGAATGGAGCATTAAATTCGGAGTTTATAAAGCATTTTTTTAATGCTTGGAGCCTCCATTTACTACTTTAATTTTTTGTTTTAAGCCAACTAGATCATTGTTTTTTTTCAAAGTTGAATTAAAATTAAACACTACAAACTGACTAGACATTGGTTTTTGGGATAAAATTGAACAAACAAACTTCACATTTTATTTTTGGTGCTTAAAACAAACTCATCATTGCTTTAAGGCTAAAACGAACATGTGTCTTTTATGCTTTGTAATATTTTTTAGAAAAAAATCTCATCTAAAAAGGCGTATGCACTTTTCTCATGCTTTACGGAGATCTTGAGACTAAAAACTCTTTTTGATGACATTAAGTTGCATAAAATATTTCCCACACACTTCATTTTGGGAACTAAAATTGAACAAAACACTTTGCGAGTGTGAGTAAACTTATTGCATGTGTTCTCCCTTTGTTTCTAAATGAAGGTTGATCAAACTATGAATATGTTTACTCACTTTTGTCTATCTTAGAGGGATTGCCTTGGGGAAAAAGTACTCACCCAAGGGAATGACTCAACCAGTAACACTCTAAAGCCAAGAGTATTTCCAATCAGGATATAAATGTGGGTATTAGAGTAAATGCTAGTATCACACGGTTGGCTCCAATGAGATGGATCTGAAAAGGGACTCTCGTCGTATGGGTCAATCTCCATGAACGAAAATTTTGAACTAAAACCCTTGTTTGTAGTAGCCATCTAGTCCATCCAACAAGTTTATCAAAGTGGTGCATTGCAACTTAGATTCCAAGAAGTTACTTTCCATGTTCGATCTTGGTTAAAGTATAGAGGTTAAGACTTCATTCTTAACATACCTTTATATTTTTTTCCTTGATTGCATGTAAAATCATCTCTTCTACTATGAAGGGCGTGAGGCAAGCCCACCAAGAAAAATGTACCAATTGAGCTAGGTTGTTATATTGCTTGTGAGTCAGTTTGAAAACATAGTGCTTTGATTGAAAACATTGGAAAACCAACATTCAACATGAGCATCAAATCTGAAACCCTTTAGGAGAAGTAAATATCCTTGAAAAAATTCACATGCTATTGCTTGCCCTTGGGATTTTATCCTTAGAGGCGTATAAGCATTTGAATTTCATCTCAAATTTGCTCCTACTAAGGTCAACAATAGGTAACTCTTGCCTCAAATTTCCTTGGTTTCTGCATAATACACTTTGCATGATAAGGGGAAAGTGGAGACATTAGACCTCTAGATTCAAAATCTAATCAAGAGTGTGTTTGTGGTAAAAAGAATCCATTAAGCAAAGATTAAATCAACTGGACTTCACATATGTGCTTGGCATCTTTTGGTTGTATGGTTTTCATGCAAACATTGATCTTTTGATTTTGAAATTACTTTTAGAGAAAGGCATGTTCTTCACTATCTTGGTCTTAGAAACAAGTCCTTCCTAGGTTCATTTAGGATCAAATCAAACATTTAACCCATCCCAAACATTTATCAAAATCCATCCCACCAAACAACTTTAGAGCTTTGGAATCATCATTCTAGACTTGGGGTAAATCATCATCATCAAAATCACCTTGTTTAGTTAGGTGTAGGGGAATGCATCCTTTCTCATACATTTAATTGAATTAGCAATCCTTTAAACAATTTCATCCTAAGATCACATCCAACATCTTAGGGTTTATCAAGTCCATTATCCAAATCCAATCAAACCAATCAAAATGAAATCCCAAAGTCTAGCATTGATCCAAAGTCCCTAAACATTCGACACTCATATCATTCACCCCTTTCATCATTCATCTCATCATTGGTCCTAAACACCTTAGTGGTCACTTTTGCAACAAGGTCAAAACACAAGAACATGGAATATAAACTTGCTCCATACATCATGAGTAATCCAAATCAACTAAACTTTCAAAACCTTGCAATGCTGGTTGATTATCTAAACTCACATTTATACAATCCGAACATCGGATCATTATCCCCTACAAAGGTCAATGGTGCAACAAATGTGAGTATGCCTAGTCAAAAGATTGGAACACATTTCCTGATGATAGATCTAAATCAAAGTCCAAACTTACAATTCTATCCACCAAACACCCAATGCATGAGTTTTCAAATGAACAACATCATCCCATCAAATCCCTACATGCCAAATGTGAATGTACCAAGTACAACTTTACAAAACATGAACATTTTGAATCCAAACTTGGTAAAATTTGGGATAGATATGCTTGCAAATCATATGAATGTTGTCCAAAGTCCAAATAATATGTTAACAACTCCATGTATTGGTCCAAGTCAAGGTAAAACCATCCAAAATCAAAGTTACCTAAATCAAGACAATGTTCAATTTCAATCTATAATGCCAAATTTGAACACCATCCCGAATCAGAACATTGTCAAAAATTATTTTTTTTATGATCCCATGTGAACACCACAAGTGTACATCCCAAATTTGCGTGAAAAAAAGCCAAATCAACGGAGTCAAATTCAAAATCAAGATCAAATTTTGCTAGAGAAACTTGCTTCACAGGCCAAACTAATTGAATTATTGAGCCAAGAGATATCTTCACTCCAAAATCAATAGACTCTTCCATTGGTTAATCCATGTCATCAAAGCATTGAGCTGTGTCCACAACCACATCAAGAACAATATCTACAATGTCAACAAATTAGATATAAAGATCGACCACATCAAAAAATCCACCCCCCACATCTCGAAGATCAATCACCACATCTCCAAAATTAATCACCACAAGGTCAATTTAAAGTACAAATCTCACAAGGTAACAAGAGAAAGTACACACCACTTGGGAGACCAATCGAATCCATCCTGCAACAATTGGTACAACAAAATCTCATCAAGCTCCCCATCTATGGGAACTATCAAGAACCCCTAGTTAAACTACCATGGTATAATGAGGAGCACCATTGTGATTTCCACAAAACAAAGGGACCCAAAACATTCGATTATGTTCGACTCAAAAAATTCATCCAAGATCTGATTGATCAAAAGATAATCACTATGGGGGACAATGATAACATTGGAAATCTCTCCACCACAAATGTCGAGAACAAGGATCAAGAGCAATCCACCACTGAGCACCTTGAAACCATGTCTACTTCATCCAATGATCAAATCAACATATGTCAAGAGTCACTTTTCAATCATGATCAAAATCCACCAACAATACCCAACAATGATCCAATTCAAGAAATGCCAACATTGCTTTACTCTATGGTTGAAGACATTCACAATCTCTCCACCACAATTGTTGAAAACAATGTTCAAGATCTCTCAATTAAGGAGCATCTTAAAGATGTTTTTACCCCACTCGATGATCAACTCACCATACATCAAGAGCCACTTTTTAGTGATCTATTTCAAGGAGTGTTAGGATTATTTGATCCTATTGACATAATGCATGATACGATCACCTATGATCATGTTGAAAATGTCTCTACATCTCCTTATGAGTTAGAGGACATATCTCAAGAATTTATTCCAAAGCATGATCAAAATATTTCACCAAGGTCTAGCAATGGTCCTCTCCAAGACATGTTGACCCCCTTTGACCTCATGGTTATAGATACTGAAGGAATCCTCAACTCAACACTTGACCCAAATTCACTCAAATATCAAGAGGATATTGAACCACTTACCATGCCTAATGATGATTTCCAAGAACCCTTTGTAAGCAATCCATCCTTTGAAACTGACCCATGTCAGGAACTTGATCCAAATCATGTCAAAAGCAACTCCAAAATTAATCAAGGTCAAGAATTTGTATCTCAAAGATACTACAATGATCTAATGGACACTCTCCTATCTATACAAGATGTCGCAAATGACGATCACATCCATATAGCACATACTCCTCCATCTACCCATGAGATGCTTTCGGTGAATGGACACATAGATTATCTTCTTTCAGATCAAGATTATTTTACTCCAGACATTATTACACAAAAAGAGCAGGTTATCGATTCCTATAGTCAAATTGAGTTGTCAACAATAGGATCAAATATGTCCCAAACTTAGACTGGGGACATCATGAATAAGGATATCCAACATTATCTAATAAAGGAAATGAGTCAGATAGGACAACATAATTCAGAGTTAGCAGAGTAGCAAATTGAAACGTCACCAACGATGGTCATTTATCAGAGAATGTATTCTAAACTTGACATCTTAGAACAGGAAAAATCAAAGCATGAAGGTGCCACTATCACCATACTGGGGGCAACTATGTCTCAAGAAAATGTCAACATAGGGAGCATGAAGAATCCTTATGATGAAACTGATGCCAATTCTACAACCAGTCACGTCATGAATCTTCATCCACCCATCACCCCATCCATGAATTGGGACCAACGTCAAAAGAAAGAATTGAATCAAAGTATGAAGAACATTATCAAAGAAAAAGAAGCTAGAAAGCATAATGGACAAATCAAATACACATGGATGCCAAATAATACAAAGAAATATTATCTCTATCAAACTCCATTAGTCAAAGAAACTATGGGGAAAAATAAAAGAGGGAAAAGTATCCATCAAAGATGTCCACAAAATCAAGAATAGGCTTTTCAAGTGACGTACAAAGTATATCAAGTAGTTGGTCCTAATTCCATGCACACTTTCGTATCCACCCATCATTGCTCATCTTCCCAAGTTTGGAGAGTCAAGGGTTCCAAACTGTCAACCAATCCATCTTTTATCCCTAAACACACTCCATCCACACCTCCATTCATGATATCTAGTTCTCAAATTGACCATGTGTTGGAAACAACCCTTCATCATAAAGATTCAGAAGGCACTCTATCATGATTTGTGCACCAAGACAGAGTTAACACTAGAATCAATGAAGCAGATCAGAAATCTCAAAAGTTGTATTCAAGTGCACGTATCTTAGCAAAGCAACTTCTTCAAGCAGGCTATCAATGGCACATCATGAAAGAAGCATCTACATCAGCAACACCTTATGGCTCAGCATGACTTTAAAATCTTTTAGAAAAATCCAAAAAAATAAAAAAATATGAAAATCCAAAAAAATCAAAAAGAGGATTTAAAATAGTAAAGAAAAAAATCATCCTCTAGTGAAAACCACATGGGTAGCACTTTGGGCAGGTACCATGATGAAAACCTAGAAAATAGGTGTCATGTGTAGAATCGAGCATCTGCGTGCACCACTCCAGGAGAAAGCATCTTATCCCATCCATAATAAAATCTAGCATTTAATCCCATCCGTAATAAAATCCAACATTCCATCCCATCCATAATAAAGACAACATTCCATTTGTCTTATCCATAATAAATCCATTCATCCATGAACCATTTATCCAATCCATCTTTATGCATAATCCAAGTTATCTTGATCCTAACAAAATTTTGGTGTACACTTTACACTTGTGTACAGTAAACATCTTGACATGGGTCATTTTCATTGATCCTATCCTATCCAACGTTAGCTGAGCCATGTAGCATTCCCCCATTTAAACACCTTATCTTATCACAAGATAATCCTTGAAATCCTTTGCGTGCTTACCATATCCATCCATCCACACACCTATCCAAGCATCCATCCACGACATTCCCCACATTGCTAGACACTGTGGGAAAATATGTACATCTTGCTTCGAGAATAAATATTGGTCTATATCCTCCAACTTATGTGTTGATCCAAACATTGGAAAATGTGAAATCAAATTGGCCAAAACATTTGTGAGAAAGATTCTAAATCACTAGCCCATGGCATATTTTGAGGAGAAGATGTTCCTTATAAAGTTTTATCTTCAATCGAACATCGATCCAAACAATAAATATCAGTCACATCTAACGCACCCTTCAAACGTCACATCAAATCATTTGAACAAATTTTGCTTCAAACCAAGCTTCATCAATCATGATCAATCAAATCCAATAAAAAATCATCATCTCAGGATATCCTTGTGTTGCTTAACACTATCCTTGCATTGTTGTGTATCCTGAACAATGTTATCATCATCAATCTCAATCAATCAATCCTTGCATTGTTGTACATCCTCAACAATGTTATCATCATCAATCCTGATCAATAAATCCTTGCATTGTTGTGCATCCTCAACAATGTTATCGCCATCAATCCTGATCAATCAAATCCTTGCATTGTTGTGTATCCTCAACAATGTTATCATCATCATCAATCCATTGATTTGATCAGTCAACCTTAGCTTGGTATTCAACAAAATCCCAAATAGAGAACTGATATTGTCACACATGTCCATATCTAAACCATCAAAATTGTGTGAAAAATCAAAAAACATCCAAAACATTGAAAAATCCAAAAACATCCAAAACATCAAAAATCCAAAAACACTCAAAAAGTTAGAAAAACAAAAAAAAATGATATCTGAACTACGTCATCTCTAACCTTAAACGTGAGAGCAATAATCTTTGATCATCCCCCGAGACACTAAAATCCAAAAAAAATCAAAAAACACAAAAATCCAAAAAACATTCCAAAAAATCCAAAAAATCCAAAAACATTTGAAAACACAAAATCCAAAAACAGTGTCAAAAAATTTCAAAAAATGTCAAAAACATCCAAATATTTGAAAAAATCATCCATCTCATCTCACTTTCACTCGAAATAATCAATCGTCCATAATAAATTGATCATCACCTTCATCCTTTGGCAATACAAACATAAACAAATCACAACAATCAGCAAAAGAAAACTTCAAACACAAAATCAAAATTGAAGCAACAAACCTTTAAAGCAAAATCAAACTCTTGATCATTTTCAAACATGTCAGTCCACTTTATATCAACAACCTATCAATCAACTTATCAAACCAACATCATCCTATACAATGCATGACCTAGGATATATCATTCTGATAATGGGCATCATTTTGGATATCACTTGGATTCTTATCCTATCAAAACACATCCCTTTGACTCAAGGTATGAAGAACATTGGCTTGTTTGTGTACTTGATCTTTTCTTTTGATTTATCTTATTGTGCTCATTCCAAGGACCTCTCGATGATATCCAAATGAAGGATTTAGAGAGATATGAATGGGGCAACGATCATTATCCTTTTGTCTATTGTGCTTGTTGGACGTTCTTGTAAAATAACTTGGTGGATACTTGTTTTGTTAGGTGCATCCTAGCAAAGTTTCTGTATTTCAAATGTGAACAAGAATACTCCTATCTATTTGTCGAGTCAAAGTCCATTGCACTAGGTACAACACCATCTTGGTTCTTTATACCTTGATGCATCATGCCTGTGTGTGTTATCAAACATAAGGTAAGTAGCCCTTTTAAAATCCCAATCCTTGATAAGCAAATCATCATCATCTATCATCATCATCTCTAATAAAATCTCGTCAGATCATGGACTTGTTGGATCTTCTTGTCAACATCTCATTTCTTCTTTCTTCTCTCTGTGCTAACATAACATCACCAATGCATCCATCTTGCATCCATCCTACATCCACACACCATCATCATTCTACATATCATCTCACATGCATGATCATCATCATAATATAGATCTGTTAGTCTAAGCATCTCATAAAATCATGCATTTGCATAATCATAGCATATCACATCATCCATCTCATCCATCATCACATCATATCATCATTTAAGTTGTTTACGATAATATAGATTGGTTATTCTAAGCATCTTAAAATCATCTCATTTGCATCATCATCCATAACCATCCATCTTGAACCTCTTTATTATGAGATCGACCCTCAAATCGAATCTTTCTGCTCGATCTCTCGAAGGGGCAATGTACTAGTCTACTTCTTTCCGCTGGGGCATCCAAACAATTGGAATTTTTTTGAATTTTGTTCGCGGCAAGCTTATTCTTTGAGCCAATGTAGCAAGTACATTGCTTCAAAGAGGGGAAAAATGTAGACACGTAAAATTGACATCATGCATTTAATTAGTTCATATTCGTCCATCAATTAAATAAACCAATTTTAATTGATTTAATCTTTAAGGATCATCCATCTAAAATTAAATAAATTAACTTTATTTAATTTGATCCTATCATTATCCCCCTTAGCTAAATAAATCAAATATTTATTTAACTAAATCTTTATCACCTTTCATCTCCCTTTGATTTGATTTAAATCCCTAAATCTAAGTCAAATGGGTCAAAAAATATCTAATATCATCTTAATTAATCTAATCCATGATTAAATGCTAATCCTAATCACTTGTATTCTCTGGATTTTTCCACTTGCACATGAAATTGCATTTAATTGATTTATCAAAATCTTTATTTACTTTCAACTTGGCATAAAGGGAGAATATTCTCCAAGTTTGAATCTCCCCCAAATTTGACATGTACATCCAACAAAGCATTTATGAGGCCTTACATGTCTCTTGCACAAGGTCAAACTTAGCATTTAACTCTCAATTTCAAATTTGAATCTCCCCCTCTTTGGCACATTGACCAAAATGTGCTCATCCTCCAACCTATCACAAGTTGACAAGTGGCCTCTTCTCATTGGCTTATCTTTAGTCCCACATCCTCCATGTTTGGCATTCTTCTATCCCTCTTGGCTACAAATGGAGATCATCCTCTATTGTTTTAATCCTCCAGAATCTTAGAATTTCATATCCACAGATCTACAATCTCATGCAAAGTCACTCTCCTCACATTGAGAGGTGATTTTGTCCATTGCATCCTCATCATTGGCAGTATCAAGGGTTGGGAAAGGGCTTCTTTCCACATCAAAGAAGCACCAATCCACTATGGGATAGATATGTATCTTTCTTTTATGCTCTCAATTAGTTTGTGTTGTTATGTTTTTTATGAAGGCATGATGCATTATTTCATAGGAGCATTTAGAAGGTTTGCATATCACTAATCCATGTTTGAGATATTAGAGTGTTTGCAGATTTTGAAGGGTGCTCATAGTAATGTTTATGTTCATTCAACTAGCTAAGTACCATGTTAAAGATATGAATGTATATATCGAGCCTCTTATCAACAAGTTACTAAAGTTATGGAATGGCGTCACTATGTATTACATCTCTAGACCAATAGGACAAAGACAATTTCAATTACATGCAATGCTTGTATGGACAATTCATGATGCCCTAGGGCTAACACATTTTTGTGGTATGTTATAACATTCGACTGCACTTTAACAATATTTAATTTTATGAAGTAGATATCATGCATTTTTTTTAAATAATCTATTCATTATATATAGTTATAAAAATTGACACATTTAATCCAATTATATATGATCTTGGAGGTCTTCAAACAAAGGGAAAATTTGCATGTCGAATTTGTGGTCCAAAGATGAAATCTCGTCGTTCAACAAGTTTAGGAAAGTAGGTGTTTGATGAGTATAAGCACTTCCTCCATAGAAATCATAAGTATCAAACTACTAAAAAAATAATTTTTAATGGGAAAGAAGAAATTACATCAAAAGCACGAAGAATGACCTCGCCTATGGAAGTTGGAATATAATAGAATTAATCGTCAAGGTTATATATCAGATCAAATTGTTTATCTATCATATATGATATGTTTTGAATTTATATTTTTATATTTTGTTGTGTTTACTCATGCTGTAATTTACAATGATTTTCATTGTTAATTATTTTAAAATTGACAATGATTGTTGTTAATTTGTTTAACTTATATGCTTCATGAAGGTCATCAAGGCATTAATGGCGAGCTTCCATAGGGACTGAAAAGTTATCCCAGACAATTTAGTAGGTTTCCCTACTATGAGTAGCTACAAATTGTGCATTTGTTTGATACAATGCATATCGGAAAGAATATAATAGAAACTTTATGGAAAATACTGGATGGAAGACATGACAAAGAAAAAATTGTCAAAATTTGTAGTGACATTTAGGAAGCCAATCATGCAATAAAAAATTTCATTCAATTAAATAGCGATGGAGACCAAATTAATATAAATTCCCTTCCTTGGTTATTAATGGAGTAGCAAAGCAATGCTATAAAATAAGTCATACGAAAAATTTTATTTCCCACAGGATTTGCTGCGAACATAAACAATATAATAACAAAGAAAGGTGAATTTGGGTCAGGGATGAAAATGCATGATTGACATACCTTCATTAAGGTAATTATTCTAGTATATTATATACACTTGTATAATGCATGTAATTTTTAGTGTATTATGTTTACTACTTTTGAAAAATAATGAAAAATCATTTTGTAATTGTTGCAGTACGTTCTACCTCTATCTCTCCCAGTTAACTTTGACAACAATGTCAAGCAAGTTATATATGATCTTGGAAAATACATGAGGTAAGTAGCGATATTTTTTCAATTCATTGTATACATCTTATAATTTCCATTTGTTTTACTTGTTATGTAATATACTATATATTTTTGTTAAATCTCATTAATATATTTGCCTTGAATCACTTGTAGATGTCTATCATCTAAAGAAATCCATAAAGAAGATATAAATTATTGGAAGAGAAAAATTCCTCGTCTAATGTGTGAAATGCAAAAGTGTCTACGTTCAACATTTTTCAATGCACGAGAACACTACATCATACACCAAGTTGAGGAGATTGAATTGTGTGGACCTGTACACACAAGGTCAATGTGGATGGTTGAGAGGCACTTGAAATTTTTGAAGGCTTTGGTTAGAAAAAGAGCACATCCTGAGGGTTCTATGGTGGAGGGATATATGGTATACTAGACCATGGTGTACATTAGTGAATATCTTCCTAAGTTTGCAGCAAAGATCCATGTAGATCACATTTGGGATCCCAACTCCATTAACAAATTCAAAGGGAAGTCCCTGATGGGGAAAGGTAGATTGAGGAAAGTGAGAGGTAATTATAAGATGGTCATGGAGATTAATTGGAATACATTTTTCATATAGTTTTTATGTATATTGTACTTATTTAATTTTTAATCTTCAATATACATCAATTATAAATTAAGGTCGTATATTGTAGTATTTAACTAATTATTCGTCATTTGTGAATTTTATTTTTTTTTGATATAGTTGGTCGAGAGTGGGATGAACTACATTTGTACATCGCAAACAATCTTGATTGAATGACGGTACCGATTGAATGATGTCAACAATTTGGTTGCACATTAACATGGGAAGGTGTGGCTTCATTGGTTAAAGAAGCTCATCGTAATGGAGATTCAAATGTTACACAAAGGGAAATTGATTTAGCATATGGTTTAAGAGATAAACAGGTACGTATAAATATATTAATCACCCATTTTATTTAATTATTATCAATTATATTGATGTATATATATGTTGAGATTGTTTTATTTGCATACATTCGGCCAAGAATAAATATGTTTATCAACTGACAATATTGCAATATTTTTTACATGTTTGACATATTGCAGGTGAAACACCACAAGGCTATGTGGTGCAATGGTCATAAATTTTGAATTAAAATGTTGGATGACATGAAGAAAACTTGTGATTCTGGTATAACTACAATCTTTCAAGTGACTAATGTTTCATCTAGAAGCGACATACATCTAGAAGTCTCAGAAAATTGATACTATGGGATTTTGGATGATATACTTGAGTGTGACTTTAAGTCCTTCAGATTAATTTTGTTCATCGTCTTATAGTACAGGTTATGATTGAATGAAAATGATCCCAAGAGAACTATTATTGAACATGATAATGGATTCACCATGGTTAATACAAGGTCGATTGAGCGAGCTGGAAATGAGCCCTATGTTCTTCCAAGCCAATGTGAGCAGGTATTTTATTCAGAGGTTCCAGGTAAACCAGGTTGGTCATTTGTTGTTAAACATGATGTGAGAGGAAGGCTAGTAAAGTATAATGTGGTGGAGGAAGAAGATACCGAAGAACTAGAAGATGATGTAGATGATGATCAGGATCAACAGTTAGTTGATGATGTCCCTAACGAAGATGTCCAAGAGGAGGAACTAGATCATGATGATGTAGGAGCTAATGTTCATGAAGATGATATCCATGTGGATGATGACATTATTGAAACTAATATCGATGATTATGATGATGATGATATGACCAATCCTTACAATGTCAAATCTAGATTGGATGATATAGACAAAGATTTGCATGAAGAAGAAGATCAATGACATTGAAATGTATGAGTTATGCAATTATATTATCTATTTGATATTAATTTTCTTGATAGAATTATATTTGACTTATGTGGTTACATAATTAATTCATGTTTTTAATTTTTATGCCATTACATAATTAATTTAATGATGTATTTTTTAATGTTTGAAGGTCAAAAAATTAAAACATTTCAATAGTGATGTTAACAACCTTGAAATTAGTGTGTTTTATGTTTCATGTGATCATACAAGATTAAAAATTCAGTTGTAGAGGTGGTTGTTCAGTGGTTGATGTGTAAAGGGCTTTAAAAGGCATAAATTGATCATTGTAATGGTTGTTGATGGTTGAGGATTTAAAATACAAGCTCTTAACATTTGAAAATATGTGTTTTTCTTCAAATTTTTTGTATTTTTCCTATTATGTAGCACTGTACAGTCACATTCAACCATATTTTGATGTGAAATCAATTCCAGGTCATGAAGATATGTGTTAGATTTTATTTGAATATGATTTGAGAGCTTAAGGCGTTGATTTGAGTTAGAAAGCTTCATTTCTTTGCATACATCTTGATTACCCTATTTTTGAGGGTTTTGTAGTCCAAACATGATATAAAGGGGCTCTTACACTTTTTGTGATTACTGTAGCTTGTGTAAGAGGCCCCATGGATACTATTGTAATTGTAGGATGTATGAATAGGGCTTAGGATGAGAAATGAAGAAGGTACAGCTGTTGTCCTCAAGAGTTTTGTGAAGAAAAGCATGTGAAAGAAGAGGTACTTTTTGGCCCAATGCTTGTTTGCTCCTTCATTTCCTATAAGAAGGGTTTCAAGGCTAGAAGTACGAGTTAGCAAGTTAGATATTTTTTGGTCGATTCTAGGTAGAGTTGCGGAGAAAATTGTAAAGTTTGATGGTTTTAAGTAAAATGCAATTTAGGTTTTGAGTCATTCTGTAGTAGGTTTTGAATTCATGGGGATTTGATGTTTTATGACAGTACTGGCATTTGAATTGAAATGATTAATTCAAACTCATGTCTCTCCATTGTACATGCATATCTTAATTTTGAATAAGATAATCAAGGGTTGTCTCGTTCATCTCACTGTTGTGGTGTGTATGATTTTTGTTTTGGCTTTAATTCAAGGAATTAATTAAAATGCTTGAATGGGATTGTAGGTAGATATGTTTTGTATAAGGATTTGATAAGTAATATTGGGTTAGAATACATGTTGATGAAATTGTAAAGCAATGTTCTCAAGGATCTTATATGTTGTGTGTTAAATCTGTCATAAAACCTTAGATGTTTATAAATTTGACTCCCTCAATGGATATATGACACTGATCTAAATTATACTAATTTGTATGGTTCAGTATTTTATTTTTCTTTACCTAGTGCTTGCTACAAATTACAAATCAATGACTATTTTACACTGTGGAATGTGTTGTAGTTATCTCATGCTCCAAATAGTTGATATTACTGATGAACAACCAATTCTATTCAGTATTATCCTATTATGTTGAGCTATTAAATAAGATTATCTATTGTTGTTAATGTTGTTTACAATAATGGTGCAGAGGTTGTAAATACATTAAGGGATCACCCTCCTGGGTCTTGCAGACCCCAAAGTGTAAGAGGTCTTTAAAATCCTCGTCAGTTGGTCTAGGTCCTTCGAGCTACCCTTGATTGGAATTGGAAATTCCATAAGTAGATTAGAAAACCAACCTGGTTATAGTAAAAACAACCAACACTACCCTTAACCCTTAACCCTCTATCTCTCTCCCACTCCCTCCCTCTCTCACTAAATCCCTCTATCTCTCTCCCCTCTACCCATAACCCTAAACCCTAAACTCTTAACCCTTAAACCACAAACCCTTAAACCCTCTACCCTCTACCCTCTACCCTCTCTCTCTCAAGACTCTCCCTCCTACCCCCTCTCTACCTCTCTCAAGTCTCTCTCTCTCACTCTCTCTATCTATCTCCCCTCTACCCTTAACCCTAAACCTTAAACACTTAACCCTTAAACTCTAAACCCTTAAACCCTCTACCCTCTATCTCTCTCCCACTCCCTCCCTCCCTTGCTCTCTATCAAGTCTCACCCTCCTACTGCCTCTCCTTCTCTCAGGTATCTCTCTCTCACTCCTATCTTTGTCCCTTCTACCCTTAACCCTCTACCTTCTACCCTCTACCCTCTATCTCTCTCCCACTCCCTCCTCTCTCTCTCATTTGAATCCTCTATCTCTCTCCCTCTACCCATAACCCTTAACCTAAACCCCTTAACCCTTAAACCCCAAACCCTTAAACCCTCTACCATCTACCCTCTCTCTCTCTCTCAAGTCTCTCCCTCCTATCCCTTCTCCCTCTCTTAGGTCTCTCTCTATCTCTCACTCACTCTCTCTATGTGTCTCCCCTCTACCCTTAAACCCTAAACCCTTAACCCTTAACCCTGAAACCCTAAACACTTATACCCTCTACCCTCTACCCTCTACCCTTAACCCTTTCTTCCTCTATCTATATCCCACTCCCTCCCTCTCTCTCTCTCTGAAGTCTCTCTGTCCTAGCACCACTCCCTCTCTTAGGTCTCCCTCTCTCCCCCCTTCCTCCCCTCTTCCCTTCTCCCTTCCCCCTCCTAACTCTCTCTCTCTCTCTCACTCCTAAGTCTCTCCACTCTACCCTTAGCCCTCTACCCTTAACCCTTAAATCCTTAAATCCTCTACCCACTATCTCTCTCCCACTCCCTCCCTCTCCCTCTCTCAAGACTCTCCCTCCTACCCCCCTCCCTCTCTCGGGTCTCTCTCTCACTCCCTCTATCTCTCTCCCCTCTACCTTTAACCCTCTATCTCTCTCCCACTCCCTCCCTCTCTCTCTCAAGACTCTCCCTCCTACCCCCTCTCCCTCTCTCAGGTCTCTCTCTCTCACTTTAACCTTAAACTCTAAACCATTAATCCGTAAAATCTAAACCTTTAAACCCTCTACCCTCTATCTCTCTCCCACGCCCTCCCTCCCTCCCTCCCTCTCTCTCTCAAGTCTCACCCTCCTACCCACTCTCCCTCTCTCAAGTCTCTCTCTCTCACACTCACTATTATCTCCCTCCCCTCTACCCTTAACCCTCTACCCTCTATCTCTCTCCCACTCTCTCCCTCTCTCTCTCACTGAATCCATCTATCTCTCTCCCCTCTACCTCTTGGTTGTTTTCACTGTAACTAGGTTGGTCTTCTAATTTACCTATGGAATTTCCAATTCCAATCAAGGGTATCTCGAAGGACCTAGGCCAACTAACAAGGATTTTAAATACCTCCTACACTTTGGTCACTACAAGACCCAGGAGGGCAATCCCTTAATTTGTTTACAACCTCTACATAATTATCATAAACGACATTAACAAAAATAGATAATATCATTTAAATAGCTCAACATAATAGTATAATACTGAATATTATTGGTTGTTCATCAATAATATCAACTATTTGGAGCATGAGATAACTAGAACACATTTTCACAGTATAAGATAGTCATTGATTTGCAATTTGTAGCAAGCTCTAGGTAGAGACAAAAAAATACTGAACCATAAGAATTAGTACAACTTAGATCAATGCCATATATCTATTGGTGGAGTCAAATTCATAAGCATTTAAGGGTTTATGACAAATTTAACACATAACATATAAGATCATTGAGAACATTGATTTACAATCTCCTCAACATGTATCCTAATCCAATACTACTTATCAAATCCTCATATAGAACATATCGACCTACAGTCCCCATTTAAGATGTTTTGAATGCTTTGTGATACCAAAAGAAGAATAGTTGCTTTATTTTGATCAAACCATGGTAGTAGATGTCATGTCTACCATTAAAGCTTACTCACGCACTACACGAATGACTCTAATCACATTTGATACAAATTCAAATATTAGTCGTCAATCCTTCACCTTGGTAAGTTCATTGGATGGTTTCCTTCAAAGCAAACTAACATAGTCTCCATCATGGCAATAAGGGCCCCACCATACTACTTGTTGCCAAGGAGATCCATGTGGCACCCGCCCGTGATATCACAATCAATAAATACCTCAAAACTTTTGATCACGCGATGGTGGGCAACTGTGGATCTCAACCATCATCAATCTTGTTCATTCAACACAGTCGCCAGCCTTGTTATTAACCATAGACCACCTTTCTACCGATATTATAACATCTTCGTTGATTTAAAACACGTGCATATTATAACTACTTTAGTAACCTGTGGCATAATGTATTAAAGATGCATCAAAGTATTTATCATTCCTTTGGCTTCACTGAATCAGACACATGGCATAGTTTCTAGTATAGAGTTTCCAAAAAACCCTAAAGTGGATTGATTCGACACAGGAAGCGAATGAGTCCCACTATTCTTATGGGTATTCTTTAACTATTCTTAAGTTTTTTTAATGAGCCTGCATG